>JAEQBH010005706.1:0-93568 GCA_016808115.1 Tetrastigma voinierianum
AGTTAGCACGTAAATTCTCGTAGAATTCCGAGAGATACGGAAGTTGGCACGTTTTCTGGCATCAAGCCGAGTGTCAGAAACGATTTTCGATGCTACGAAGATCACATAGAACAAGTACTCATGTGCCATGAGGGTATGAGAAAAATGATGAAAATGGATGGTCGAGATAGTGCCGAATGTCAAAATTGGAGAAAGAAGGGAATTAATCAATTAAATTGATTAAATGAGCTAAAGGACAAAAATTTGCTACAGTAGTCATCTCTAACCTTATGAAATGAAGCAAAAAACGTGGGAAAGGGGGGAAATCGACAGTGAGCTGCAAAAACGTAAAAATGGAGGAATTTAGAGAGAGAAGGACCTCCTTCTCTCTAGAAATAAGGGCGATCCGATCAAAAGTCTTGCCGAGAAGGAAAAGACGACGGGAAGGTGCTACGCGTGGACCTCGATTTTAGAGTTTTCGACAACCCCAAGAGGTAGGGGTTTCTCCCCTACTTGAGTTTTAATTCATTTTAAGTGTTTTACGAATATTCGAAGTCAATAAGGCCGTGAGGGGTCATTGATCGGCTCCAAAACTTAGGACCGACCACATAATTTTTGAAACCAATTTGGAGTACTCAGACTACCCACTACTGCTTGGGTTGATTTCATTGTGCATTTATGTTAATCATGTATTGATTGATCGAGGCCTAAATGGTCGGGTGGAAACCCAAGTTCATAAAGTGAACCGATGAAAATCGAAGGGTCATGGAACAAGAAACCCGAGGGTTTTACCGTCATGAATAAAGGTTTTCTTAAAAAATAAATATTTTTGTGAATTAATGTGTTTTGGCCGAGTAATTCAAGTAAATTGTTTGTGTTGATCACAGCCCAAGTGAGCTAATTTTGATGTGGCGAATGTATAATTACATAACATGATTGTGTGATTTTGAATTATGCGAGTATATTCATGTTTATATATTTGCATGTGATTAGGACTGCATTGAACTCGGCATACATGCATTCCATATGCACCGAACACCCTAGACTAGGAGTGGGAGTGCATGAAATGAGTCTTAGAGAAATCTACTCGGAGGGTTGTCAAAATATTAATTATCTGATGGTAGTCCAAATTAAAATATCAATCGTCGAGCATTTCCAATCGATATTCATATCTGAGGGTAGTCCATTAAACAAATAATATCAATCGTCTGAGCGTCATGAATTGATATATATACACATTCCGAGGGGTTGTCTACAAACAAACAAAATAACAATTTTCATAATGAGGCTAGGCGAGTGTAATGGAGCTCTGGTGAGGACTCCTGGATCCGGAAGGCCATGTAGACATTCAAGTATGATCATGCAATTGCTTGAATGTGTGTTTTCTTTGGAACATTGCATTGCACTTAGGTGGTGAGTAGCCCACTTAGGGCGATTCCACTACTGAGCATTAGCTCACCCTGTCGAGGGATAATATTTTACAGCAATGTGGAGCGTATGACTCGCCATTCCTAGAGACCTGAGGATTAGAAGAAAAGTTTGTTGTGGCTTCGTTGATGATGTGCTACATGTATTAGAACTCTTAAGTTTAATATATATGTATTGTATAAGAGTAAAATATATTAACTCTTGTAACTATTGGGATATAGTCGGGATACATGATCGTATGTATGTTGAGTATTGTTATGGGCCCAAGTGGCCGACATTGATATATATCGATTATATTGCATTGCTCGGGGACAGATAAGTGTGTGTTTTGTAATCGGAGAGCTCCCGCATAAAGGGAGATCATCCGATTATGGAGAAATGTCGGGTCACCCGACATTCATGAGTGTTTCCGCAGGTTGACGGGTAGTCAACGAACCCCCGGGTTTGGGGCGTCACAAGATCTTTGATGAAAATTTGATTTTGCTGGAAATTGTTAAGAAATCTTCTCATTTCAAAAGAAAATGTGAGAGTAATTTCTTATTGGCATTTTCATCTCCATAGGTTTTTTTTGATTCAAAATGATTCAAAACCAAGGTGAAAAAAGAATCTATTTTCCATTTTTAGAATATTAATATTTCCATACCCAATACAAAATCAAACTAAAAGAGGATCCAAATATACATTTGTAAGTCCAACATGTCGCTACCATCCATGAGATGGTCGTAAATTAAAGAATTATCTAAAAGGAAAAAAAAATCCACTATCCCGAAACAAATTCTCAAATACATATATTCTTATGAACTTTTTCCTTTTCTTTTGTCTGCTTTTAGTTTTTACTTCCTTTTTTCACTTTTTTTAATAATTAAACACTGATTATAACTAATTAAAGAGTTCTAATCAACTGAGATACATGTCATTGATTATAATTCTCAATTTTTCACTTTAAAATACACATTAAATGGAAAGAATATCACTAATGTTCCCTCCACGAAATCTAACTAATCTTGACTCTTTAGAAGACCCTTAAAACCCACATCATTCACAGTATGAGAATTCCACATACTTCCCTAAAAATAAATAAATAAATAAATAAAACAAAAAAAATTGAATAAATTAATAAATTAATAGTACGAGAAAGAAGAAGAAAAGCTTGTGTTCATATTTCGAGAGACGTAGTAAGTAAGACTTTCCACGAGTGATTCATATACTTTGAACTTGACCGCATTATATATATATAAAGGAATTTGATCATGAAACTTCCTTAGACTTTCTTAATTAGTATCTTTGATATTACAAGATACCCATAATAATAAATAAATAAACGCTGCTTTGAAGACTTTTCGCTGTATAAGGCCGACTAAGTCACGTGCATGTCCTTTAATTGAAGCACTAGAGTAATAATAAATGCTTTTTCTTTAATTTTTGCACTTTTTAATTTCTTGAAATTATGTAGAACCAGTAGTGAATAGGTGAGATGAGGTTAAGAGAGCCCCTCCGGTTTAAAACCTTGATGCAGTAGGACATCGATGCTTTATCTTTGGGATTCAATAGTCCAATTCCATCATTTTTCTACTCATGCAACATAAGTAACATGAGTACATGTTATAAGTGACTTTCGTCACATCACATGTCGTTTTCACGGCACGGCTTAGCGATGCCTCAGCGTGTCGATTCGGTATGCCGGAATTTAGCTGAAATTAAGCGTCATGCTTCGTTCCACAGAAGCGACTCAACGGTGAAATCCGTTTCATTATCCGAGATCTAGAAAAATTTCGGGTTTTGACCGAAATTACTATTTTGCCATTTTTCCAGAATTTGGAATTTTCTCGAGTCTTACAATAGAGAATATCATTTTGATGTTTTTTGAAAACTATTCTAGTTTTCTTAATTTTGTGTTTTATGTGTTATGTGTTATGTTTTTCGAAACAAAAAAAAAAAAAGAAGCGTGGCCCCAGTGGGAGTGTAAAGTTATTCTGTCGGCCTGCGGAAAATCTATACGTCTTGTATCACGAGACGCATACCTGAGTAAAAATGGCCTCTTGGGCCCTGAGCAAATACTCAAAATAAATATGCCAATATATATTCTCATAGTTTTCTGCTTGAAAAAAGATTTATACGTATTTAAAAATATTTCTTTGAAGCCATGTTGGCTGCTTTCTCAGATACCTCTCTTTGTCTCGTCTCCTGGATAGTCCTTGTGACACGAAGAGATCCCATGACGGGAATTGAGAAAAGCCCGAGTAAAGTCTTCCTACCCGGGGTTACTCTACTTTTTAAAATCGTATGCGTGACATATATAAGCAAACGTGCATTCCATACAATTGTCATTTATTATATGAAATAATACATATCATGCATGAATGCGACCCCTCGTACTCACCACGAGTCCCAGCCATTTCCCTCGCATACGGGCTGAATGTGAATGAAACAAGTCTACGCCCCATGACTAAATGAATTGGAAACCCTCGATTTTATTTATCAATTTCTTTTCCTTTATTTGTGCGGAAATGATTTAGGGTTTGTGTGGGAGCCAGCCCTTGCGCCTTTTGACATTTTCCACCAGACTTTATCGCGGAGATTCATGTCTAGTGAATAATCTATGGGACTTTTTCACCACTGAGGGATCTACCACAACTTGCTCACTTGAGAAACGTATAATTTTATCTATTTGATCGTTTACACACTGGTGAATCTCTACCTTGGACTTTGTCTCACATTTTCGAGTTCACGACCCATTCTGCTCTTGATGGTCAGCCTTACCATGCACCCACACGGGCTTTGACCTTCGATGTGGCCAGTGCGTATGAAATGCGTGATGCGATGCATTTTACGCCGTGATACGTCGTGAATGAGCCTTCACGTGAAGCGTTCTAGTGAAAATGGAAAATTATAATTTTATACATATAATACACCTCCGTACAAACCATATTAATACATCGAATAACATGCATCGATATCATATTTCCACACTTAAATGTTATTAATGAATAACACCATGACAAAGGTCTGAAATTGGACCATTCGACGAAGTGCCTCACGGCCCTTTATGGCTTGCTGAACCGGTTGGATTCCAGAAACTTCCTTTGTCAGCCGAACAATAATACCTGCGAAACCTTCGGTTTTCTAGTTCGGCTCTGCTCATGATCAGGAAAGCGGGTGTGAAATCCATACTCCTTAATCCCCGAAGACTTAGAGCGGTTACATGGCCTCTCATGGCTCACAGCAACTACATTATAAAGCCTTTAGGCTAAGTAAAAAGCTAGGAAGGTAGGAAATATCCTACTTATCTTGGAGTTTGAAGAAGCTCGGCAGAATCCGCGCGTTGTCACTGCAAATTGGCGAACGGCACCCTTCTTGTCTCGAAGGAATCCAGAGCCAGGTGGGATCTACTGCTAACCTAGAGAGAAGGAGGACACTCTCTCTCAAAATGAAACAAAGCCTTACGCATCTAATTTAACTTTCTTATACCTCATTTCTTTCCTTTGTTTTATTCCTTGAATTTCTTTTCTTTCATTTCTTTTAATTCTTTGTTCTCATTTACCAAATGTAGTTTCTCTTTCAACTTTCTCTCATTTCTGCTTTTAACTCTCTCACTCCGATTTGGAGAATCGATACGTCGGTCGATGGAAGTACCTCCCATTTCCTCGAAGTATCACATGTGGCTTGTAAATTTTCCACCATTTCTTTTATTTTATCAATTCCTTTATGACATCATCATTACATGGCTCCAATGTGAGCCATGGAATCATTCATGCGTAGGCAATTGTAGGCCTCCTTTTATGCAGTGTCACACTTCTATGGTGCCATGTGGCATCTCCTTACATTGCCATGTGTCATCGAGCACCCAGCATGCTCGAAAAATGTAAGAAATCCCGACTCTGAATCCAGCGAAATTTGGCGATGGTAGTTAAATTCAGCGAAGACGATTTCAATGGAGAAGTCAGTTTCGATCATCAAGAAATTTAGAAAAATTAGAATTTTCAGCGAAATTCTTATTTCTGCTTTTATCGAAATGCTTTGGATTTTAAAGTTTCACGGGAACCAATTGTGTTCTTTGTGTTTTCCACATTCTCTTTATTTTCTTTAAAAAAGCAGGTTTTCCGTATAAACAAACATACCCTAAAAGTAAAAAAAAAAAAATTATCTGACAATTTGAAAAAATAATGGAAAAAATGGGATTCATACTAAAGAGACATTTTTACATTTTCACAAAATTAAACTTATATTAAAGGTACTTCTCAAATAGATACTTTTAATATAAATTAATCTTTATCTAATACTCACTTTATAAGAAATTCAATGTTCCCTCCTGATACATTTAGGGTCTCTCTTCAAAATTTAGAAGAATATCCACAACTAATCACTTGAAATCCTATTGGGACTCGAATCATTGACCCCCAAGAATGGGACTACCAAGATATTTATTAGAAAAAAATAAAGAAATAATGAAGAGTTTTAATTTTAGATAAGCCTAATCATCAAGGATCATCAACTTCCATAAAATTTCAAATAATGGAGATCTAGTTTTAATTTTTGATAGGCCTCTAATCAAAAGGATCTTCAACTTCCTAGGATAAATGTTTTTCTTTTTGTCAACTAAAATTTCAGGATAATTAATGAACATAGATATTAAAAACTAACCTATTCAAATTACTTTTGGCTATGACCCTTTTTAGGTAAACAGTTTAATTAAGCACTTATATCATAATTTATGTCGTAAGTGCTTATTCAATAAACATTTATGAACTTATTTTATAAGGTGTTATTCAATAATCAATTTTTTCATAAGCACTTATGAAAAAAGTGTTTATTCAATAAGCATTTTTTTATATGCTCCCTTAAGAAATTTATTTAAATAAGCTAAAAGGGGTTTATAAAGAATCATAAGCACCTATTATAGCTCCCTTTCAAACATCTCTTGTAGCGCCGAGCAGGGGGTCAGTTGACTACACGTGACTGGGGCTCTCGTGGATGTCGAGTGACCTGCCGGGCACTCAGAAAATCGGGTAGAGTCTCCTTTAATAATGGAGGCTCTGCCCCGGATGCATCACTGTCTGACATCATGAAATCGAATGCATGAGTAAAACAGCCACTTGGGTCGATAGCAATGCTCGTCATAATACGACAACTATATCCAATGGTTTCAAAGAGTTAATCAATTCTCTTTTATACAACATATATTAAAATTCTAATATTCTAATACATGTATACATTACAAAACCAAAGCCACAATCCGGCTTTTCTTCTAAACTCAGCCTCTAGGACGAGCCGTCTCCTCGTGCGCTCCCTGTACCTGAAAATATGTTCCCTCGACAGGGTGAGCTAATGCTCAGTAGTGGAATCACCCTAAGTGGGCTACTCACTAAATGCATAGCCATTGCTCCAAAATAAACACACATTCAAGCAAATGCATGATCCTCTTGATCTCTGGCCCAGTCATCCATACCTAGAGTCTGCATTTGACTCCTCACACACTAGCCGTATCGATAAAACTAATTTCAAACAAAGTTATTTGTTTATATTTGTAGTCTTGAAGGATCCCGGCAGGATTAACCTTATGAACGGGGACCTCGCACACTCAATGGATATAGAAACTTTTCCTCAAAACAGTCAAATAAAATCCATGGAGCGAACCCCGCTACGAACCCTTTACAATCATGCCCCATCTTAAACCTTCACGAGCGAAGTGGTAATTTTTTTCTTTCTTTTTCAAGCAGTAGATTTTTCAAGAAGAAAATTGGCGAGTTTTCCTTTGTTTTGGACTTTCACCAATTACAACTGAAAACATTTAAAAACAACTTCTAATCTTGGAAATTTTCAACTTCCTTGTTTGGACTCCTCGTCCACAACTCTATTCAACACAATATACATATATACATTTATTCATTTCAATCATTAAAACATTCCAAACTTTTCAATTCCATGCATTTTTTTTTTTAAAGATTGGGCTAGGCACCGGACCAGTGAAGCCTTAGCCCTCATACCTAAGTCACTAAAGGATCAAAGCCTTACATGGATTCCTTTTCAACTTTCTACATATACACCTTATATCCGCAATATTCAACATACTCAGTATGCAAAATTATTATATACTCTGATAGGAAATCACTGGCGTCGTCTCTATTGGCTCGACTCACTACACGGGGCATGCCTTTTCTGCACCTATCTGGATCTGAAAATGTTTTTTTTTGAAACATACGGAAAGAATGAGCTAAAGGCCCAGTGAGTGTATTTTCATTAAAATAACATTTTCAGTATATATCAAAGTAATACATACTGTCTGATTACAAAATCAATTATGCCTTAAACATTTGCTCAATAAACTTTCTTTCTCTTTATAATAAATGCCATACAATTTAAATCCATTTATGCCTTAAACATTTATGCCTTAAACTTTCTTTTTTTTTTTTTTTTCTTTCTTTCTTTCTTTCTTTGATGGAACCGGGAATAGGCACCACTGACGGTTTAAGTGCGACGGTGAGGGCGATTATTCCGGTCCTGCTTTTTGGCTGCGAAGAAAAACTCGTTTTGCACCGTTCCAGTCCTGCTACCCATCACGTGTAAGGATATTATAATTCCCTCCTGATTAGTAACCTATAACTTTACCCTCTAAATCCTTACACGGCAAGGTGCCTGCCGGCCGATATCGATCATAACAGTCATGTAGGGGTTTGATTAACCACTCCAGTCATTATTTCTCCAAAATACATTTATAAATACATTTAAATCCTTTACTTATCATTAAACACATATGCATTCTTTACCATTTTAAAACTTTCATAATACTTTAACATATGCATACATATTTCATATATATAAATATATATTGATGCAAGATAAAACATTTCCATGCTAACGACTTCACATAAACATTTCCATTAGCTTAGTTTAACATTAAAACCATTCACTTTTAAAAACTCAATTTTCAAAATATCATTTCCTCCGTTCAGCTCCAATCCGCTTGCTTCGATCGGTTCCGTTCCCTTTCAGATAGTCCTTTTTCACGACCAAAATACAACTACATGCCATAATTTCCATTAATCCCCATACACTCAGTTCTATATTCTTGTTCCTCTATATGAATCATTTTACTTGAATTGGAATCAATCAATCGGATCATCCCAACTAATTATGGCATTTCATACCAACTAGTCCCATTCGCGTTACACTGGGGATGGATTTGTATTACTCATTTTCCCAGGTCTTAACTTCATATTTGACATTATCTCTTTGTACTATTTTAAAGGCTAAGGTTCTGGGTTCTTCTCAATTGGAATCACCACCCAAATCAGACGAAAACTCGTTACGTCCAAAACAACGTAATCTATATTCTTTGATGGCTTATAGCCCCTACTTTGGTGCAGGCTACCTAATCAGAAATTTGACGATGCCTATGACTTCTATATGTATTTTCCTTGTGAAGTCTATTTTAACAGAAACTTGAATCACTCGATCGGATAAGAAATATGAACAAGTTATGGTCAAAATATGAAACTGGTCGAAAGCAAGAAAGCGAGCATTTCTTATTACCGAGAACCTGGACGGAGGTGGCTTACATATGGACCCTGCAGGTAATTTTTAGGCCACTTATAATCAGAATTTGTGATGACTATTTCTGCTAACCTTATTCTCAGGAGACCTCTTTAACAGCAGCAGGATCACTCAAATCGGATCAAATATGGGCAAAATATGAATCTTTGGTCGAGCAAAATGAGCATTTCTGTCTGGAACGGACGGCCTTGGAAATTTTTTCCAGTTTTTGTGTTTGCTTCCATTTGCCTTTCTGCAATTAACATCATACAACTTCTATAATTCATTTACCTCAGAATTTATATGGAATTCATCTAAATGACTCCACTACGTTCTGAGTAGGTGTTATGGAACTTAAGCCTCAAAACCTTAGGTGGAAATCCAGAACTCGAACTAGGTCACCAATTCTATTTAAATCACATGCTTTTGATGATTCTGCCACTTTATTCAATTGGGAAAGCTCTGTCATCTAGGGTTTTGGGTGATCTCTTCCAAACCTAGACCGAGGAACATCAATTCTCCATGAATTCTACAAAAACCAAAATAAGTTCATACCTTGATCTTCTTCTCCTCCTCCTTCTTCCTTCTCTTCTTGCTCTTCCTTACTCTCCTTTCTTTACTCCTCAAACGTAGACCCTAACAAAAATGAGACAAACTGGCTTTTCTTGGTCTCACCCTCTATTTATACTTTGCCTTAGTATAAATTAACTCTATCTCTTCACAAATATTGTAATTCAACTTATTAATTTCTTTATTATATAACCTCTCTCTCTGTTTTTCTTGATTTTACCTGTATGGATGATGGGTTCTTCCTTGTTTTAATACCATAGATTCCGGTTCCCAGTAAACTTTCCTTTCTAATTCAGTCACCAAAATTGTTTCAAAATGTACTTGGTACTCTTATACACCCCTACGTTATCATGTCTTGCCTTGCATTCTTTCGGGACTGATTGTTAAATCTCCTCTTAAGACGACTAGGTCACTCGGGGAAATGAATAGGCTAACTCTCAAAAAGAAAAGAAAGGAACATACCTCGTCGGAGAAATGAATGGAGTGCCTGAGTGAGCATATCTCTGATGAAACCCATAGTGTTCTCTGGTGTGCTCCTCACAATACCTTCACCCGGCCGGAAGAATAGTAGTGTTGCGAACTTGCTCTCGGTCGAGATGCGCCTTTGGTTCTCACCAGTATTAACTGGGACATTCTATCTTATGACACTTTTGGTTTGCTCTGTCGATATGTGAAGGGTCTGAGCCATGTGCCCAGACATAGAAACATGGAAAAAACATATAAGTGAATCGTCGAGGTCGGATGGTAACTCAATGTCGATATCTACCTCTCAATCCTCTCATAAATCTGTATGCGGGCGTATATACTCGTGGACTCGACTTTCCACATTTCTAAATCTTAGTACGCCCTTCATGGGGAAATCTCAAAATACCATATCCACCTCGAACTTTAGGTCTACGGCGATTGTCCGCATAACTTTTAATCGGTCTTGTGCAGATTTCAGTCTATCCTTCTAACTTTGATCTTATATCTATAAGTCCTTGAACAATTCAGGACCCCTCACAATTTCCTTTCACCTACCTCGTCAATGGTGCTGAGTTCATTTCTAGGTATAAAAGAGCCTCATAAGGGCCATACTGCAGTCGATGCGTTATTGTGTCCCGAACTCCATCGGGGTGATGGGTGTCCCATCTCCTCTAAACTCGAACATTACCACAGCATATCCTCTAAAGTCGTATGGTTCGGTTCAAGCGTACGTGCGTGGATGAAAATTCGTACCGTCGGTTTAGTGCGAGGGCGTGCGTAAAAGCGGGCCAGCGCGAAGTGGGCACGGGATCATGCGAAACAATGAAAATGGCGTGCCATGGAGTCGATAATCTCTCTATCTGGGCTGACTTGGGTGAATCACTACTTGGTATGGCAGAATGGGCAGTTGGTCGGTCGTCTCTGATCGCATATGCATTGTCGTGACCGTTCCGTGACGTGGAAGTCTACCACAAAATCATGTTCTCCTCGCAGGAATCGGGGTGGTATAATAATCTGTGAGGCTTGCGATGTTCGACACCTGTGACATGTAGGACATCTAGAGCCGAACTCTGCAATATCCTCTTCATACCTTTCCACGGTAGTGTTCCTTGTGGTGCTGATGCATCTTTATTCTTCTCGGATGCATAACATAAGCGGATCCGCGCATCTCTCATCTCACCCACCATCCGGTACACTGGCTGTCCGCCCACGGTACCATCTTCTCTCAATAAATCCCTCGTTGCCCGGATTCTCGCCCCTTCTCCTTCACTGTCGTGGATCTTGGTGAAGCTCTCTAATCTTGTCTATCAATATAGGACATATATGAAATGTGGCTAACGATTCTCCCATGTCTTGTGGTTCAGGTCTGCTGAGAACCTCAATGTTATGGTCGCATGAGGAGATGGCCTCAGTGCGATAGAACTCCTTGGGTCTTCTACTAGGCCCATCTGCACCACGTTCGCGCTCGGGATGATATTCAATGGTATTCGCAATCCTTGATCAGTTCTATTCCCATCTCCTCTGTCTCCCATGTTCGGTTCCTTCTCACATTAAGCAGAATCATAGCTCTTATGATCAGTAAAATCCTACGGGCACTCCGCTTGCATTAATGCCTCCATATCTGCAGCCGGAAATACTCATTTTGTATTTCGGGTCGTGTGTGAGATATTAAACTCATGCTTTGCTTCAATTGCCTAGAAGCATATGCACAGTCACCTTGTCATTAATTAACACAACCTAGGCCTTGCTGAGGCATCACGATACTGCTGCAAGCCGTCACGCCTGTGGCGTGGAGTGCACAGAAATGGGAGCTGAGGTCAATCTCTTCAGTTCCTTGGCTGCCATGAGCCTCACGACCATAAGCTGGTTCCTCTTTCCTCGTCAGTCTAGTCAAAGGTGCGGCCTATCTTGAGAATCTCAACGAACTTATGGCGCCACGCAAACCAGCTCCTTATCTGTAACACTCAGGAGGTTTCCAATTCAGTATAAACTTGACTTCGCTGGATCACCCAGACCCCTCTTCTTGAAACTATGTGTCCCAGCGACAATAGAGCCAAAATTGACACTAAGTTTAGTATATATAGTGTTCCCATGGCTTTGAAATTATGTAAATTCACCTCTTGCATGTTCTTCTCAACGCGGGATAACAGATGGATATGATCGGATGACAACTGGATCACTTTCTGCTAGATCTATTGCGATCAAATCCTGTTCATAGGATCTGTCTATAAAAGTGGCATGGACGTTAAATAAGTCAAATGGCATGACTAGAAACTCATGCCCGTACCATATTATATATCTTGGACATCTGTTTTTTTAACTACCACCCAAGTATGCCCTATGAGTTTTATAAGTTTTTGAATAATAAATGTAAATCATATTTATTGAATAAAATAAGATAAAAATAGTAGATATTCATAAGTTAAATTACAAATAATAAGAAGATTTGAGAAGGCTATTGTAATATTATAAATTGATTTGCAAATGCCATAAGTTGGAGGATCAGGACGGGTAGAGATCGTGGAAAAGGGATAAGGATCGAAGAAATAGGATAGGGACAAGAAATATCTCCATTTGATGGGAGATGTGGAGAGCAAATCGCTGTGGATAGAGAAAGAAGAGAAAAAGAAAGGAAGAAGAAGAAGAAGAAGAAGATCTGAACATGAACTTCCCCTGAAGTGAATAGTTTATATATTACAGATTTAGTTGAAATACAAGATTGTGGATATGATATGCATTCCTACATAAAAGAAACTTCGGTGTCTGTGTGATTTGTATATGGAAATATATAATTATTGCTATAGATATACACAGGTCTTAGGTTGTATGGAAATCTAGTTTTGGTCTGACAGCATGGATCTATGTTTAGACCCTCCTATCTTAGAGACTCCTAAACTCATTTCTTGGGTTGGGTTGTAAGAAGAGCTTTAAGGCTCCTAAATATAATATTTAGAAAGAGTCTAGTTGCAAGTTGAACACAGAAGAAAGATTATAATACCTTCGGCCATATCATTGTAGATCTTATATGTGGTTTTTCAGGTCAGAAATAAGAGAATTTGTGGCTAAGTCCATCTGTAAGTGTAGCCCTGTGAACTTGATGTTGAAGCTGAATTTCTCAATTCGGACTCACAGCATGTGAGCTGCCAAGTTATGGTCTTTACTGCGAGCAGTCAAATGGGTGAGAGGTCGTGAGGGGTGTCCAAACGGGGGTCGTCAGCGGGCTCGTCAAACGTACTTTCGTCAGAGGGTCATCCGCGGGTAGGCTCGTCAAGCGGTACTTTTTCATCGAGGGGGTGCGATCAAGCGGTGCACCGTGAAGTGCTGCGTCAAGCGGTACTGATCAAGCGGTACTATCAAGCAATTACTTTCGTCGAGGGTCGTCGGCAAGTACTCTGTCGAACGACTACTCGTGTCGAGGGTGATCGAAGCGATTGCTAAATGGCGGTGCTCGTCATGATCTGACTCGTGTCGTCGTCAAGGTTGTTGCGCACTTGACCTCTCGACGAAGGTCTGTTTGAACTCGATTTGCGGTGTTCTTGGACTCTATGAAGCCCATTAGTCAAGAGCCATTCATATGCCTGAGCAGGATATTAGATGTCAGACCGAGGTGTTGACAGCATGACTCTTCCATGACAGCTCAGCTTTCGTTAGTCGGAATCGGCTCGTCGAAGGCCCGACGCGCGACTCCAACCCGAAAGGTCACGCTCGCCGTGGGAACTCTGAATTGGGTGTTCTTGGATAACGGAAGCCCATTGAGTCAGAATCCATCAATAGAAAGCTTATGAGTTGGAACTCATCTTGGATTCTAGAAAACACGAAAACATTAGGCACTACAAGCATCGCCGTTATTCATTGTATGAATACCTACTATGAATTCATGAATAGCTCGTAAGCATACACTTGTAAACATGAACATTTTATGCATATAATGAGATATAATGCAACGTATGATTGCGAATAACAGCATTATTGGGGAACAAGATATATACAAGCAATACATTGATTATGTCTGCTTAGGAGCATTGAAGGATAGATGGATGTTGGCTTCTACCCATGGACGTGTTATTATGCGGATATTATAAACCACGTTCGTTCGATGGCGTTCGATCGGTTTGTGATCGGTGGCTCAGAAAGAAAGGGTCACCAGCATTCGGGCACGCTGGATGGTCAGCATCTCATACGGTGATGATACCTTCGGGTATCTGTGCCCGACTTTATGGATGAATTCTTTGTCTCATACGGTGATGATACCCTTCGGGTATCCTGCCCGAGCACTCATGGATAGTCGTCTCATGTTGATGGCATTGCCGGTATCGCGTGCAAGACATAGTACATTGTCTCCACACCATGTCTGGCACCTTCAGGCCCTCATGGTTTCCTGTATCCACTTCTAAGGTTTATGCGGACACTGAAGCATAGTAATAAGTATATGCAAAGATTGTGAGAATATATGACATGATATGAAGGCCTTAGCCTTTTTTCTATGATGATAGTATACGATTACAAACGAGAAGTAAAATACAAGTTGACATGAAAAGTATATGGATGACTACAGAAAATGGAGGCGGTTAGCAATCAGTATATGAGAAATGATAAGAATATATATTGCGTATATATGTGTTATGCATTTATTAATACGAGTGTGGTGACTCTTAATAGAAGTCATATTATTCCCATAAGCGTAAAGCTTACGGTGTTCAATCCGTGTAGGTACGAAGGAAAACAGGAGGGCGGGACAATCACATCAACAGTCAAAGGCCACATCAGGTGCCTTGGAAGACCTTTAGGTCTATTTTGTATATGAAATTTTGTAACCAATATGATATTGTAGATGTTGAACATTCCATATTTGGAGCTTGTAGTGCTATATTTTGCTAATCATTTGCCTAAGAATGTAACTAAGTTAATTATTTAACATTATATATGAATATGTAAGTGTAAGGTTATAAAGTTTAAACTAAAAAAAAAAAGTGTGACCCTCACTTGGCATCATCTGCGGGGATTTGGGGCGTCACATCCTCATCATATTGATGATGATAGCGACCCTAGTGTCTTGCGATGCCTTAGCTCACATGTGGCGATCATGAGATCTATGATCCTCGGAAGGAGATCTTTTGATTACGTATTGTTGCTTTGTTTAACTCTCTTGTAATCAATACATAATCATGCTCGAATCCTTCTTCTTCCTGATAAACGATGGCTGCTCCCAGGGTGTACTTTGTGAACCCCTTGTTGACCATTTCTTCCATCATAGTTAAGTTCTTTCAATTCTGCGAGAAGTACATCTGGCATCGAAATCGGTTGTCTGAAGGGCTGTGAATCAGAAATCAATCTCTCTCTGCTCGGAGGTAATCAAGATCATCACGAAACACATCAGGAAATTCTGCATTCTCGGAATGTGGCCAATCTCATATCATGCATCTCTCACCTTAGCACTGACTCGTGCCGGATATGATTTTGGCCTCTTTGACCATCATCAGAGCCATCATATACTGAGGACAGTGTCTTTTTGCAAATGCAATCTCTGGTTCCCAGTCTCTGAGGCTTAACCTGTTTCTGAAACAATCATGGTGGCGTGATGTCGAGACAACGGTCCTCACTGTATCACATGAGTCTGGATCAGCATTAGGTGTTTGCAAACCATGGCCCCTCGATAGTCACTCTGTATGTATATACATATCTTGCTATAGGTGGATCTCTGTGGAAGGGAAATTTGCCATCACTACGATCTATGGGTTGTATCTTTTATGTTCTTGTGCGATAAATTTGGCAATGCATGAGTGATGATACTGGATCTATCAGGGACTTACTAGCATCACTCTGAAAACTTGTGGATATATTACCTGCTCATGACCTCTGGTCTTTGCATACGCACTCTGTTTGAATTATTCTGAGCACCACAGCACATGTGCGAGGTAGATCTATGCCATCTGAATGACCTCTGCCCTGCTTTAGTCTGGATCTAGTAAATGTAGTGGGGCCTCTGTCAGAGAAACCCACGACTCTGACTGCCTCTACCGACTTTGTTTGCCTCATTTGCATGCAATCCACTCCGATCTTTGCGGAAACTATCGCCGACACTCTTTGTGAATGTCCATTTGTCCATAAAACAGCTGTCTTGTCCCCATTCTGCTCACCATAATGGTTCTTCCTGCTTACCTCGGCTGGACCTTGGGCTGTGCCCCACAATACGTATATTCTTTTGAACCACTGGCTGGCGTACCTTTGGGTTGGACTACGGCACGTTTCATCTTTCCTCCCCTCTTGAAGCCCCACTTCCCAGGAACCTCCACAGAACCGTGACCCGCCGTTTTGTCCTTGGCGGTGCAGTTCAACCGGCCTCCTCATTCTTCTTGACCTCGTGCACTGGTACTCTGTGCATGCATGGAATGTGTTTGGTGGCATCTGACATACATATGGGTCCTAATCTCTAGACAGACCCTCAGTGTGATCTCTTTGGTCTTTACAAAGCTTTCTCATATCACGATAAATGGGACATGTGATGGGAACTCTGCAGCTCGCTCCTGTATCTCACATCACACGAAGGTGTCTTGCTCCAGACTATTGCACAAATCTCGATTATATAAACTTATGCTGAAATATCTTCAAAACATGTGCCACGAGGACGTTCTCCAATGCTCTGTCACAAAGTGGAGCGGAAAAAGTGACCACAATTTGCGTCACTGTGGTGGGCCTACGTTCCTCTAACCATAGTGGGACCTTTTACGGGTCTCAGTCATCTTCGTGGATCAGTGCCCCTAGCTTTCGCCTCTACTAACTAAAACCGCATAGCAGCGGCTCTGGGGTGCTGCGTGCGATGGCTAAAAGCGGGCCATGCATCGATGTCTATCGTCCTCCGGCCTGGGGCGGTGGCCTATGTCTGCCGATAAGTTGTCTGCGTGATTGGAGACATAGCGATTCTGGCGCCTGGTGGTGGTACCCCTCTTCGGGGCTTCTTTGTTGAGGGTGACCTCGTAACGACTGTGGATCAGAGACTTTGGCTGTTATGTTATGTAGTATCGCTGCGATTTCTAATCACACTTCGTATCATACAATTTTAAAATAAACATTCAAATCATATACCAGACGACGCCGTTACAAATCTTTATAACGCATTTTCAAACGTGGCTACGATGATACGTTATGAAGGATCCGACCGGATTAACCTCGTTTGGACCGAAGAGACCTCCGCGACCTCGATGGATATAAACTTTTCCATAAGCAGTCAAATAAAATCATGGAAGCGGGCACACTTTACAATCCTTAACATATATCTTTGCAAAATAATCGGAAGCAAAAATTGGTAAAATTTTTTTCTTTCTTTTCACTTAGTTTCGAAAAATTGGCGAGTTTCCCTCTACCGGACTTTCCAAATTTACAAACTGAAAACATTTAAAACACTTCTAATCTTCCAAATTTTCAACTTCCTTGTGGACTCCCCTGCGATCACAGTAACCTAATAACTATACGCATATACATTTATTCATTTCAATCATTTCAAACTTTTTCAATTCCATAAGAAATTTTTTTAAGGTGGGCTTGGCGTGGATAGCCGACTTTCATTACTAATCCATGAAGGATCAAAGCCCACGTAGTTCCTTTCAACTTTCTACATATACGCCCATATCCATAACAAAATATTGAAGCATATCCCGATGTGCAAATTATATACAATGAAATCACAGTCTCTGCAGCATTAACAGACTCCTTCACTGCCAGGGCGCTCTGCTGCGCACCTATCTGGGTCTGAAAATGTTTTGAAACACTCTGGAAAGACTAAATAAAAGGGCGGGATGAGTGTACATTTTCATTAAAATATTTCGGTATATATCAAAGTAATACATACTATTACGTAATTAAAATCAATTTATGCATAACATTTATATACCTTAAACTTTCTTTCTTTCTTTATAATAATACTTATACAATTCTGAAAGAAAGAAATCCATTTGTACCTTGGCTTGCTTTTTATGCAGCCCAGCTTTCTTTCTTTCTTTCTTTCTTTCTTTCTTTTTCTTTCGGTGTGAACCAGGAATAAACTACTTTGAGCAGTTTTAAATCTTGTGGTGAGACGATCCATTCAGTCATAACCACTCTGGCTGCGGAAAACTCACGCTTTGCTGAAGTTCCAGTCATAACACTATCACGTGTAGGATATTACTCTAGTTTATAATTCCCTCCCTCGGTTAGTAACCTATAACTACCTCTAAATCATACGCTTAAGGTACCTCGGCGTCTCAGTCCTGCAGGTCATAGGGGTTTAGGGTAACATCGTTAAACAACTTCTCAAAAATACATTTATAAATACATTTAAATCCTTTACTTTATCATTCTAAACACATGCATTCTTTACCATTTAAAAGCATTTCATAATATACTTTAACATATACCTTACATATTTCCTCCTTACATATAAATATATATAATATTGATGCAAGATGAACATTTCCATAATAACAACATTTACATAAACACATTTCCATTAAACTTTCAGTTTATTAAAACCATTCACTTTAAAAAACTCAATTTTCAAAATATCACATTTTTCCTCACGTTCTACGCTCAATCCGCTTGCTTCTAAATCGAGTTCCCGTTCCTTAGATAGTCCTTTTCACATTTTCAAGAAAGCCACAACTACACATTAGCATAATTTCCATTAATCCCCCTTACATAATTCTATATTCTTATTCCTCTATGAATCTATTTTACTTAGGAGTGCAGATCAATCAATCGGATCATCCCAACTAAAGTTATGGCATTTTCATGCCAACTAGTCCATTTACCGATTACACTAGGGATAGTTTGTATTACTCATTTTTCCCAGGTCTTAACTTCATATTTGACATTACCTATTTGTACTATCTTAAATCTAAGGTTCTAAGGGTTCTTCTCCAATTGGAATCACCCAAATCGGAGCACCGAAACTCACGTTACGTCCAAAACAACCGGCTAATATATATTCAAAAACTGAACCATACAGTGGCTTACACATGGCCCTACTTTGAGTGAATTTTTAGGCCACTTATAATCAGAATTTGACGATGCCTATTTCTATATGTATGATTCTCCTTGAAGTCTATTTTAACCAGAAACTTGAATCACTCAAATCGGATAAGAAATGAGCAAGTTATGGTCAAAATATGAAAACTGGTCGAAACAGGAAAACAGAGCATTTCCTGTACCGAGAACCAGACAGTGGCTTACATATGGTCCTACTTTGAGTGAATTTGTAGGCCACTTATAATCAGAATTTGATGATAACTATTTCTATATGTATGATTCTCCTTGAAGTCTATTTTAACCAGCAACTTGAATCACTCAAATCGAATCAGAAATGAGCAAGTTATGGTCAAAATATGAAAACTGGTTGAAAGCAAGAAAACGAGCATTTCTGTCTGAGAACCGAGACGGTCCCTTGAAATTTTTTTGAAATTTGTGTTTTGCTTCAGTTTTGCCACTTTTGCTACCAATTAACATCCTTACAACTTCTATAATTCATTTACCTCAAGAATTTACATGGAATTCATCTAAAACAACTCCTGACAAATTGGAAAATGAGTGTTATGGAACTTGAACCTCAAAACCTTAGGTGAAATCCAAGAACTCAACCTAGGTCCACCAATTGTTCTATTTAAAACCACATGCTTTTGATGATTCCATGCTTACTTTACACCAATTGGGGAAAACTCATAATCCCAACAAACATCTAAGGTTTGAGAGTGATCTCTTCCAAAACCACTAGACCCGAAGACATCAATTCTCATGAATTCATGCAAAAACCCAAAATAAAAGGTTTATACATGATCTTCTTCTTCTCCTCCTCCTTAACCTTCTCTTCTTGCTCTTCAGCTACTCCTTTCTTCTCTCAGGCAAGTAGAACCTAACAAAAAATGAGACAAAATGGCTTTTATTGGTCTCACCCCTCTATTATGCTAAACTTTGCTGTAATTATAAATTAACTCCTCATCTCTTTAAATTTGTAATTCAACTTATTTAATTTCTACTATATTACTTCTCTACTCATTTGTGATTTTTATATCGTTTAACGTGTGATTATGCGCTTGTTTTTAATCTGCAATAGAATTGGGTTTCCAGTAAACTTTCCTTTCTAATTTCGTTTCCAAAATTGTTTCAATATGACACTTGGTACTCTTATACACCCCTACAGTATCATGTACTGTACATTCTCTCGGGACGGGGTGTTACATCTACCCTTCGATCTAAGTAGTGGAACGTCTCCGATTTTATATTTAGTGAATTTCTGTAGATGTATATCGATTGGGCGACTCCCGACGATTTGATATTTTATATTTATTAGTCTATCCTAAAGCAGTTCTGCCAAAGCTACCTCGTACACTCATCTATCTCTACAGGGTGCCCAGAGTGCGTATGAATGCATTAATGATGCCATTTCAACAACTCATATGACACATGCAATATATCATATGGCTTTCAAACAGCCCGTGGACGAGTCACGGGTTGTCCACATAGGTTTAAAAATCCCAACATCGGTTCCAAGATTTGGAAAGCCGATCAAACGGCCTCTAGGCACAAATTCAGCTGAAACGTGCATGGCTCTTAAACGAAATAAACAGTAGGGAGCCCTACGCCGAGGAGTTTGAGGAAACTCCTAAATCAGGGTGCACGAAGTCACTCTCTCCGCGTAGACGGATTCCTTCTTGTCCGCTGTAGACGGGGTCGGATCATGGGATATTACAGAGTTACACTCTCTCTCTCTAAAACCAAAATATCTAACCTCCTATAAGTTCCCTCCCCCCTTTTTCACGTTTTGGTCTTTTCTTGGAAGAAGAAGACCACTATTTGAACTTTGTGTTTTCTCATTTAAGATTTGAAAATCATAAGTATGTCTCACTAGGTTTTGACGTTCATTATTTATTTATCTCGATCGTCGGAATTTCGTCGTTTACCTACTGCATCTACCTTATGGCGTGAGTACTTGTTATATGTGAAACACCGTCGCGTGAAGAGTCGTTTCACGTGTGACCTTGTCGCCGGCGTGGTAGGTGTCTGAATTCGATGAAATTTTACGTCTTTAAATTTAGATTTGTGACGATTCAACGGTGAAATCCGTTTCGTCATGAGATCTAGAGAATAAATTCAGTTTTAGCAAAATTACAATTTAAATGTCGAAGTACGATTTTGCCATTTTTCCAGAAATTGAAATTTCTCGGGTCTTACATTTCTAAGATACTTATATGAGAAAATAAGCTCAAATAAACTATATAAATAAGCTATTTCGAACATACCGTACGTATATCTATCTAGTATCATATTCAATTCTATATTGTTCCAAGCATTTAAAAATACAAAAAAAAAAAAAATAGTTCTTCTTAAATATGACTCATTTAGTAATCATATGAAAATAAATTGTTCGGCATATAGAAAAAATACAAATAATTGGTCTAATCTTATTAACACTGGATTAAGTTAAATTATACATAAATCAATATGAATAACCTATATATTGACATGATTCTAGTGGGTTATCCTCGTATAAGACCTATCTTAACATGGTTATAACCTAATACGACTTCTTCAACATATAGATAAATACAATATAATTGGTCTAATCTTATTAACACATGGATTAAGTTAAATTATACATAAAATCAATATGAATAACCTATATATAAATACTTAATTTGTTGGGGTGTTGTTTGGACGTTGGAATTGTAGGCGGTGGGTGTTGTTTTGGGGCTTCGGGACCCACCTCGTATTCTCTTGTGGAGATTTTTTTCTGCAAAGTTGTGATGATATTCTTTTTCTTATAATATTCAATGTAAATTACGAGATTAGCTACACCTCAAGACGAGAAACTTCAACTTTGGAATATTGAATAAATATTTGTGAATTATTTTTTTTACTTTAATTTAATTTAGGTTTCATTTTTTTAAAATTTTTTAATTTTTTTTAATTTACTTTTCAATTTTATATATTTTAATTTAATTATATAAAATAAATAGATAAATAAAATAATTATTTTTATAAGAATGATAATGATAAATTATTTATCATAATAATTTTATTATTTTTAATTTTTATAAATTTGTAAAAAAATTATACAAATATTTCAATTTTATCGTAATAATAATAATAATAATAATAAAGGTAAATTATCATTATATAATTAAGTATTGAATTAAGTTAAATTGATATAAATACTTCTTCTATTACTTCAACTTTCAAGTAATTATGATGCCAATTTCTTAGGTAACTTATTTAGTCAAGATATCAAAGCGGATATGTAGAAAATATAAAAAAAATCGAGGTCATTTAAAAAAATATGTTTTAGAAAGTTGTCTTACAAGTAAAAAGTTTGAAGAAATACAAATTAAATACACATCAAACAAATCAATAATCAAAATAGTTTCTTGCTTTTGCTTTAAAACATACAAATTAAAAGTTCCATAATTTGAACGAAGAGCCTTTTTGATGGTATTCTCATTACTTGCTCACGAAGACTTTTAATATAACTGCAAGGCTACTTGATAATTCGTATTGTAAGGTGGTCGGGTGTCCATGAATGTGTGTATCATTAAAGTACAAAAACAAATTATTCATGTATTTCTCACTTTAGAGCTTAAAAAATGTATAAAATATTCTTCCTTCTCTAATATGATTCATGATATAATTAAATAATTTAAAATATAACAAAATACCCACTATACTACTTAAAACATATGGAAGGAACCATTTTTTAAAGGTCATAGAAATGACCGTTATCTATCCTCCCACTTTTATTGATATTTACCTTATATTTTAAATTTCTATTTAAAAATTAAATAAAAATTATAGGATTATCTTTTTTAAATTTTTTTTTGTTAAATCGAATAAATATTTTTAATTTAAAATTATTTTTCTCAATGTTTAGATAAACATTTATTTTTTGTCGAGGATAATTTTTTCCATGCCATTTTTTTTAAAATAATCATAATAATTTTATTAGAATGTTATTGTAAAACCCGGAAAAAAATATGATTTTTAGGAAAAATGGTAAAAGCAGTAGTGATACAGTGAAAAAATATATGAAAATTTTGAATTCGGATGTGAAATGGACTTCACCGTTGAATTCATCTTGCAAAATCGAGTTACTATATCGAATTTCATTGAATTTTAAGACAGTCGGAATTTAACGTATTTCGAAACGAAACGGATGAATGGGAGTGTGACATGTGGCAGTGGATTATTGGACTGCAGCATGCAGGCTTACCACGTGGCTACATGCAAGAGGAGCAGGTGTCACTTGATGGTGGGAATGGGATGGTGACTCATGTCACCAAATTTTTTTTTTGCATAGAATAATAATAAAATGAAAATGAGTGCCAAAGATATTTTGACTAAAATCATAATAAAATGAAAATGAGTGGAAAACGTGGGAAAGGGGGAGAACAGTTCGGTGAGAGGAACAAGAAGGAAAAAGAAAGAAGTAAGAAAAGGGGAAAAGAAAAGAAAGAAAGGAAAAGGAAAGGAAAATCGGTAAGTGTTCCAATTTAGTCGGGCGTTCTGGCGATCGGAGTGTAGGAGCCCAAGAATTAAAGTTGTTTCACGCGATGAGAGCTTCGTATAGGTACCAAAATCAAGGGATTTTGGTGCTTCACGCTTCGAGAGGTAGGGGTTTACTTCTATTCAGGTTATTTTTAGCCTAAAGGTTATTTAATGACATGGGTTTTCTTTGGGGCCGTTAATGGTTGTGCGTTTCAGTCTCAAAATTTTAGGACTGAATGTTGGGATGTTTTGGGACTGATTTCAGGCAGTCCAGGACCGTATTTAAGATTGGTTTTGGGTTTCCAGAAATGTTGTTTCGGACTGATTGTGTAGCTGGATGTGTGGGGTTGTTTATAGCATGAACTGGAAGTGGTAAAGTGGACTGAACCGGGTTCATGAGTGACAAGCTAGACTTTTCCTAATATAAAACTAAGTAAATACTAATAAACGTAAATCCACTTTTTCCTACGTGCTATTTAGTGGCATGGCATGTGCAATGGGTTGTACTTGAATTGTTTAACTTGACTCCAATAAAGCATATTTTTATTCTTTCCAGTTATACTACCCTGTGGCATTGATCAACTGTAGAAAATGCAATAAAATATATTCATTTAATTCTAGTCATACAAACTAGTAGCATGGCATGCTCAATTTGCATCTGAGGAAATAAATCTGAGACATGCCCTGAAATAATGTGGCACACAAGTATCTCAAATAAGATCTGTCTGATGAAGCATCAAATGGCCGTGGATGTAGTCCAGTTTGGGGCTGTTTTGGGACCAAATTGCGGACTGTTTATGGCTGAAATTACAGCCATTAGTGACTGATTTACCGACGTGTTTGGCTGAAATGAAACTAAGATTCTGGACCAGAGTCAGAATGTTTGTGGGCTTTAATGTATAGCCAAATTTAGTGAATAGCTGGTGTGCTGTTTTTGTGTGTTTATTGCTGAAAAATATGAATAACATGCTGTATTGGTATTTATTTTCATGTAGCGATATTTGTGCATGTGAGCAGCAGTTTTATCATGAGCCGGCATATTTACATTTCATATGCACGGGGGCGTATGAATAAATGGGTATGTGTGCATGGTTGTAAATTAATATTGTGTTTGGTATTAATTATGCAGGCTCGAAATGGGACAACGTCCAAAATGAGTTACACAGTGTATTCGGAGAATGACAGCCGCTTTTCGGAGGGAGTAATGTCGATGTTAGGAGAATGTCAATACTTTCGAATGTCTAATATTCGAAGAATGTCCAACATGAGTGATAGATGTCACACTTGGCTTAGGCATGTGTGAGGGAGTCGGTGAGACTCGGGTTATGGGCGTGAAAACATTTCATGTATATTTACATTCCTTAGACATTATACTTGAATGTGTTGATGGCTGTGCACATGGTTGTTTCACGTGCGCCAGGTGGAAGTAAGCACTGTAGGAGAATTCTTTCTTTGAGCTTTGCTCACCTCGTCATGGGGACCCCCCTTTCGGGAGCAATTCAGGTGCGGGACGGTACGACCCACTTTATGGGACGCATGTGGGATGAGATGGATGCGGTTGTGTT
Source organism: Tetrastigma voinierianum (assembly GCA_016808115.1). Taxonomy (NCBI): domain Eukaryota; kingdom Viridiplantae; phylum Streptophyta; class Magnoliopsida; order Vitales; family Vitaceae; genus Tetrastigma; species Tetrastigma voinierianum. The sequence continues at coordinate 25,044 of JAEQBH010005706.1, forward strand.
TGTTTGATTTTGTTATGTTTTTATGTTCGAACACCCAACCAAAAACATGTATATCCTTTTTGTTGTATAAAAGGACTACAAAAGGACTGTTGATTAAATAGTCTAGCATATATTTTTGTATATTTTTGAATTAAATATGCAGGAATGGGTCTCGACATTGAGACATATGAGTGTGATATTGGGATATCCAGAATGTCCACGAGGTTTAGTAGAGTTGGCCAGTTTAATCCTTGGGACCCCCAAGTTTGGGCGCCACAATTATACAAATTTAAAATAAATTAAAATATAGATTTATTTTATTGATTTTTAAATGTGGGATAGATTTAAAAATTAATTTTCTCAAATTTTTAGATAACGGTTTATTTATTGAGATGTGCTTATTTATTTATGTATATATTATTTATGTCTTAATTTTTGTATAAATTTTAGATACAACTTACAAAAATATTGTAATAAATGTGAATAATATAAAAGTGTAATGCAAGGGTGAGTGAGCATTTTTTAAAATATAGGGAGTAAATATAAAAAAAGTGAGAAGTAGATGTTCTAAAATTTAGTATGGTGGTAATCATACTGATCAATTTGACTTCTAGAAGAATGGATCGGCTTATATCAAATTTTAAGTAAAATTATATTCTTGTAACAATAAATTTTAGGATACTATACAAATTTTTTTTTATTCTTTAGTTATTAAATCTTTATTTAAAAATTAAGAAAAATAAACATATCATTAATACATGTTCTTAATATCTAGTAGCTTCTTATATAATTAAGCTGAAAAAAAACAAACTTATTTTTATATTTAAATTTTAAAATAATTAGGTTTTATGGATTTAACAGTATATCTATTATATAAATCTTTTATAAATAACCTTACTACAAATATGTTTTGATAAGTTTCCTACAATAAATAGAAACATTTAATAATAAAAAGTATAACTTTGTAGACATTTTTTCAAGTAATTAAAGGCATTGATGTTTGTATATTTTAGTAAATTCCTTTTATTATTAGGAAAAAGATAAACTTGGATTATGTTGAATACATTTATAGTGAAGAATAGAATTTAAAAACATTGAAGAAAAAAATCGTATGAGAGAGGCGTACCTTAGGGAGACAGTAGGAAACTAGAAGACATAATGTCTTGATCTTTTGTGGTGTGACTGTGACTCGGCCTCTTCTGCTGGGTTATCACGATTTCTTGATCTTTTCTTATGATTGTACAGACTTGGGGCATTATCAGATGCTTAATCCCTAACTTTTTATTCCTTTCTCTCTCTTAATGCAAGCCTTGAAGTATTTCCATCTTTCGGATCGATACTCATTCGAAATGACATTTTGAGGGAAAAAGTAGATCCCCAATGCATCTAAGCCCTTAGCACTGCCGTAGATATCATCATCCATTGGAAAGCTATCCATCCCATATAAATTGATACGCCTTAGGATATGCTTAATTGACAATCATCAAGATGATGCCATCTGTCTCATATTCGACATCAAGAGAGACAAATGGTTTGCACTTTTGTTATGTGTGTTTTAGTTTAGCCCGACCACCCCGAATGGTTGACTGGGTCAACTTAACTTTTGGTAATAATGTATTGATTTGATTGGGCCACCCAGTTCTTAAAAAACGGGTTGGTTCACGTGAACAGCCGGCCCAATCGCAACTATAAGCCGTTCTCATCCGGTTTGATTGGTACTTAGGCTTGAGCAAACTGGGCGAACCTATTGGTGGAGCGGTCGAATCGATCCGACTTTTAAAATATTGCAAAAGAGACAACGTAGAGGAGAAATGGATCCGACTTTTAAAATATTGCAAAAGAGACAACATAGAGAAATAGTATGTATACGGAAGTAGAAAATACGAGAAGAACAGATTTTTCAATCTTTACATCTCTTATTTTTCGGAAGATTAAACCTTATTAAGGAAGGAATTGGTTTTCTTCAAGGAAGAATTGGTTACCCAATCAGAAAAGAAGATTTTATCCCCTAAAATTAAAAGATATTATCCTAATATCCCAAAGTCAATAAATTTTATCGATAAAGTTAATAGATAAGAGTATTCAAGCTAGATGACTTTTCTCCTTTTTCTTCTATATCTTTGTGACTTATTCATAGTCTCAGTCCATTTTTTCAGTTCCGTTGAATTCTGCTTTGATACCCAAAATCTTCGTGATCAAGGTAACAGCATACAGTTTATTAAGTAATACATCCATGACCTTGATTTTTTTTTTCGAAATAAATCAACACTTTCAAATTTGAAACACAATTATTTCTTTTCTTTTTTTTGCAAAACCTACTAAATTCAAATATGGTACTATTAGCTTCTAATAAATCTGGCGCTATTAACAATTTGATGAACCAAATCTGGCAGCTCCCCAAACTATCGGCTATTGGTACATGTGAATGACCAATGTGCTCGGCTTTTCTTGAGGTACAGTAGGCAATGGAAGTAGGAAGCATACGATAATTGTAGTGACCATCAGTAGTTCTTGAAACATAAATACCTTAAAACGAGAAAAAGAGTATAGATAGAAAGGATCAAGAGACATGAAGCAGGCCACATATTTGAAATGTATTAGAGCTTTGTTTTTCTTATTTTGAAAAATTGTTTGTTTTAAAACAAGGAAACGATAAGCGAGAGAAAACATATTTGGTTTAGGTTATTTTTTAAAACTTAAAAAAACATAGAAAACACTAAATTTAAAGAACAAATAAGAGTTTTTAGAGAACACATGTTTAGTGTTTTTGTGTTGTCAGCCCCATTCTCAAAAGCAGGTTTTAAATGAACAAACATACCATAGGTTTTTGCACTAATTATAATTTTTATTTTTTTTGTTTTTATTAATTTTCTTTTGTCTTATTTCCCTTATTTTTACTTTTATTTTATTTTATTTTATTTTCTTTTGAGAAATCCTGAAACTTAAACAAAAAAAATATAGAGTAAATCGAATCACCAATATGAAATATGGTAAAATCAAATAAAATGTAAAATAAAATAAATGAATAAAAGGGTAAAATAAAATTAAAAATAATAATAAGTAAATAAAACTACAACGAATTTTGGTTATTACAACCCTCTTTAGGTATACAGTTTAATTAACACTTATGACCCTCGTAAGTGCTTATTCAATAAACACTTATGAACTTATTTTATATGGGGTTATTAAACAAGCGGGTTTGTGGCCTTTGAGGAATCCGGGTCAGTTGACTATCCGTCCCGGCTCGCGGGCTGCCACCCCACGAATGTCGGGTGACCGACATCTCTCACGAATCGAGCGAGTCTCAGCAGATGGGGAGCTCTACGAATAAGCTTGTCACGGCATCCCAGCGTCGGAAGATATATATGAATAAAACGGCTCCTTGGCCCGTACTACAAATACCCATCATCATACATCAACTATATATCATGTTTTCAAGAGTTAAAGTATACTCTTATACAACACATATTAAAATTCTAGAATTACAATACATGTAATGCATCGCCAAAACCGAGCCACAGCAGAAGCCTTCTGTAAGCGGCCTGTGATGGAGTCGTCTCCTCGTGCGCTCTTGTGCACGAAAATAATATCATAAGCGGGGTGAGGCTAACTGATGGTGGAATCACCCTGATTGGGCTACTCTCACCTAAGTGCATGCAATGCTTGATGAAAACATACATTCAGTAAATGTGATCCTACTTGAATGTCTACGCAGTCAACTCATATCCAGGAGTCCTCCATAGAGCTCCCTCACATTGCCTAAGCCACATTATGAGAAACCTTATTTTCAACAAAGATGTTTGTTTTTATTTGTGGACAACCCTCGGAGTATAAGTAGTGGGCCAGGCTGGAGTGTTATATTTGGTGGACTACCCTCCGTGTGTATATCAATTAGGTCGCTCAGACGGAATGATATTTTATATAGACTACCCTCCGATGTATAATTTTTTATTAGACAACCCTCACATTCCCACTCTCTCGATGAACCTCTTGCACTCAAATCTTCTAATTCTAGATTACACAGTGCATATAGAATGCATGATGCAATTCGATACAATTATATAATCATGCATATATTCACATAATTAAATCACACAAACATGTCATGTAATTTCACAAATCATTACACAAAAAAATTAGCTCACTTGATAATTGTAAACACGAGCAATTCGACTTGAATTACTCGACCAGAGCACAATTTCACACAGATTTATTTTTCGTGTCCCTTTATTCGTAATGAGCATTAAACTGAGGTTTGCGTTCCCGCGACCATTATCGACTTCGATTCCACTTGGTGAAACCCAAAATTCATGGTCATTCATTATACACCGTCAAAACATCATTTGCCTTTGAATTGCACCATGAATAATCCAAACAATCCATGGACAGTCACGGACTGTCCACATGAGCTCAATTAATTTCCAATAATTCGGTCCCAAGTTTTGGGGCCAGATCAAGTGACACTCGCGGCGCCGATCGAAACTCAAGCGTCGCCATCTGGCAAACAAAGTATAAAAGTGATGGGATGAGCCACTTACCTCACGGGTTTGTCGAAACTCCAAGCTTGAGGTTAACTCCGCGCGTTGTCCTCGCCGCGTAAATGCTCCTTCTTTGCTCAGAAGAATTGAATGGTCGGATCGGCCAAGTAAATCTAGAGAAGTTAGATATTCTCTCTACAAGCCAAAACAGTTTGTTTACTGCATCATCATGTCGCACTCAGTTTTGGATTCTTTTAAGAGGATGACACTATTCCTCTTTGTCTTTCTCATTTAAACAAATTTAATAATACCCATTTTATCACTTAGGCTTTGATTTTGGCATTTTAAGCTATTTGCTCCGCCGTCGTTCAGCATTGTCTCTGCTAAATGCAGCATGTATAACATGTACATGTTATGTGACTTTTGTCACGTACCGAGTCGTTTTCGACAGGCTTCGATCTTATCAAAATGTATTGTTATCTCGGGAATTTGACGAAATTCGACGTGGTAACTAGATTTCACGAGACGATTCCAACGGTAAAATCCGTTTCGTCATCCGAAATCTAGAGAATAAATTTCGGATTTTTAACCGAAATTACGATTTTGCCATTTTTCCAGAAATTGGAATTTCTCGGGTCTTACAAGTTTTTTCATAAGTGCTTATTGAATAAGCACGTTTTCCATAAGTGCTTATTTAATAAGCACTTATGAAAAAAGTGTTTATTCGATAAGCTGTAAGACCAGAAATTAAATCAAAATGAAATAATATTCAATTACAAAAATGTAATTCGGTTAAAATCCATAATTAGCTCTAGATCTCTGATGTAAAACGGATCATACCGTTAAGATAGTCTCAATCTAGTTAGCGTAAAAATTAAGTAATTTTCGAGGCGATTCGAACTACCGTTTCGGGCATCGCCGATTCGAGAATGCTTAAAATAAATCGATTTTGATACGGCGAAACCACATATAGCGTAATACTAAGTATGCCAAATGAGTGGTATGAGTAAGAAATAGTAGATGGACGGCGATAGATCTTGAATATCAATACAGTAAAGAGGGACATTTTGGAGCATTTTAACATTTGTTTAAGTCACTAGAGGCGAATTAGCGAATGGTGATGTCTCCTCAATTTAGCCAAGCAAAAACCGTGGAAGCCGTTTAGATGCGGTAGGTTGAGGCGAATTCTGGGAGAGAGTGCCGGGCCTCTGCCAGAAATACGCGATCGGATGGTTGGTTTGGCAGACGAAGGAAAACGTTCTACGCGGGCAGGCTACGCGTGGACCGAGGTTTGCGAGTTTTGGCCAGCTGAGGTAGAGGATTTTTACCACTGCGTGTGTTTTATTACGTTTTGAGTGTTTTCGATGTTCGGTGGTTGAAGCTGAGGGCTGTCGATCCCAAAGCGTGGGACAGGTGATAGGAACTAACACAGGGATTTTACGTCCGTGAGTGCCAGAAACTTAGGGGCTGTTTGGGTGGTTTATTTCACAAGTACTTTAAATGCGTCTTTGATGAAAATGCCCGGGAATGGTGTTTGTTCGGTCGAAACATGGGACAGATTGTCAGAATTTTTTAGACATTCTTGGGCAGTCCGGGGCTGTTGGGGACTGAATTGGGTGTTTATATCATAATTTATTCAATAAATTATGCTTTGGTGTCTATAAGATAGGAGATGGGTAAGAAATTCGGTTCCAAAAGGTGGAACCGAGGTTGGACATGTGGGCTGCCCGTGGACAGCCCACTGCTGGGTTTCGGGACTGTTAAAAACAGTCCCGGGGTTGTGAGAAATGGGCCATAAATGTCCATGTGTTTTGGTATGGATTGGGCCGGGAATGGCCGTGGATTGCGGGTTCACAAGGTGAACCGTTGATTTGTGATTTTTCGGGAATATTAACCGAGGTTCTTATTAAAGCGGTGTTAAATATATTTTGTGGAAATATCGTTTGAATTAAATTGATTTAATTAAATTGCTTTCGTGTTTGATCGTGCTTAAAAGTGGTAATTTTGATGTGATATAGGTTGTATAATTAACATGATTGTGTGATTTGATTTATCTGCAAGGTATTCATGTTTATATATTTGCATGCGTTGTGAATTATTGAAATAGCATCATAAGCCATTTCATATCTGCCAGGGTATCTAGAGAGATGAGGTTGATGCATGGTATAAGTCTAAGAAGGCCGGTTCAGAGGATAGTCTAAAAATGTAAATTATCAGTTAGTCAGTAAACTTAAAATATCGATCGTCGAATGTTGATTGATATTCGCCGGAGGGTTAGTCCACAACATTATATATATCAATCGGCTCTGAGCTTTTACCAACTTGGGAGCATACAACACTGAGGGTTGTCCACTAATAATATAATAATCTCATACGAGGCTTAGGCGAGTGTGAGAGAGCTCCATGAGGACTCTGGATCTGAGTTGGTCATGTAGGACATTCAAGTAGGATCATGCATTCGCTTGAATGTGTTTAAATCGAACATTGCACCGCACTTAGCGCGAGTGTTCCTACCTCTTAGTGGCGATTCTCCCATCAGCTTTAACCACCCCGCCGCGATCCCCTTTACTGTGTACCGAGCGTGCGAGAGACGGCTCGCCCTAGAGGCCGTAGCGCTGTGAAGAAAGCCTGAATGTGGCTTGTTGATAAGCTTATAATGTATTAGAATGCCGCTCATTTTAATATATGTGTTGTATAAGAGTAAATCATTAACTCTCGTGACATGGATATAGTCGGGAATATTGTAAGATATAACTGCTTTTGGATATAGTGTGATTAGTATTGGGTTTTCGTGGGCCCAAGAGGCCGCTTTGTAATCAGGTGATTGATGCCGTAATGCGCTTTTACGAAGATTTTCAGATTGTAAGTGTGGTGCCTCCCGCATAAAGGAGACTTCCGCCTGATGCCATGGAAAATGTCGTCACTCCGACATTCACGCAGTATTCACGGTCGACGGTAGTATCAACCCGGACTCGGTTTTGGGCGTCACGCCTGCATCGTGAGCTTAGGCATACGAATACCTAGGGAGCTTAATTGGGTATCCATCACCACTGGGGTGGCTTGGGATGGAGTGTAGGTGTGGAAGCCTAGAGATGGAGGCTTGGGCTTAGGCCATGGAAATAAAAACATCACCACTAGGTGGTTCGATGCTGAGTTTAGTATGGGATTACCTAGAAAATCACGTTAACACTCAGGACACTACGCACGTGTTGATGGTGTTTTGTGTGATTTGGTGAATTATTGTGTGTTTAGTGTGTATTCCATGTTGTAAGTGTGTTGTGGAAAATGTGTGTGCTTGGTGATTAGCACATGAATGTGTAGAAAACAATTTGGGTGATATAGGGTACAAAAAACTGGAAAAGAGAATGAAAAGAATAAATTTCATAAATTTATTTGGCCTATTGGGTGATGAAGATAATTTTCCTAAGTTGAAGAAAATCTGAAGAAATAAATTTTTATAAATTTATTGGATGAGGGTTGAATAGAATGGAAGAAAATAAATTTTTATAAATTTATTTGGTTATGATGTGAGAAAATAACTTTCTAAGGTTTTAATATGGTGCAAAATTTAAGAAAATTAAGGTTAAATAAATTTTTAGGATTTATTTGAGTGTCCAAGAAAATGAAAAAAATGATTTTTAGTGATTTTGGTGAATTTCATACTGCTAGAAATAAAGAAAAAAAAAAATTTTAATTAAAGTGAAAAAAAAGAAAAAAAAAAAAATTGCAATGCAGAAAGTTTGATGGGCTACTGCCCATTTGAGTAGGAGGCTGGGCGCTAGGCTAGGTGCTGGGCGCGCAGGGCGTGCTGGGCGCGCAGGCAGGCGCAGGGGCGCTGGGCTGGGCGTGCGTGGGCGCGCGGGCGAGGCGCAGGTGGGCGCTAGGGCGCGCAGGGCGCGCGTGGTAGGCGGGCGGCAGGAGCGCGGGCGCTGGCAGGCGCGCGGACACGGGCGGACGCGCAGGCGGGCGTGGCGCGCGCGGCAGGCGGACGCTGGGTAGGCGCGCGGGGCGCGCGCGGCAGGGCGCAGCGGCAGGCGCGGGCGCGCGCGGAGCGCGCGGGGCAGGGCTGGCTGGGCGCTGGGCTCGCGGCCTGGGCGCGCGGGCTGGCCTTGGGCTGTGCACTCGGTGCACTCGGCCTGTTTTTGGCCCCGCTCAATTCTGCATTTTCCCGGTCAGGTTTTCGGACAAGTATTCGCAACCCGGTTCATGAACACTGTTCATCTTGAAATTTTTCGAAATATTTTTTTTAATTTAATTAAAAATCAAATAAAATCAAATAAAATTTGATAAAATTTTCGAAAAATAAAATTTTCAAAAATAAAATTTTCGAAAATAAAATTTTGTTGAAGACAATATTTAAATGCAAATTCATTGCGTATACACTAGCTATGTGTATGATTAGCGCTCTCGGTCGGTTATGCCTTTTAGAGATAATTGCTTTGATTTAACTACCATTTGAAATGGTGATTGCGCGATAATTGCGTAGGAAATTATATGCATGGTGTAATGCGTATAGGAAAAGGGTGAATGCTAAGGTTAGGGATTTCGACCTTAGGGAATTGGATAATGAAATGAACAAGAGCCTAAAATTTTATTTGAATAAAACGAATTAAGTGGTTGGAATTTAGCACCACTTAGGAAACGAACGGGTTGGTTCATGGTTGTTAAGTCTATTGGCATGTGCATTGCTAGTTGACTGAAATGAAAGTTAAATGACTTCGTTGCTATGGTAATTTTGTAAATGGCTAGTAGAGGTCGAGACGAGAGAACGTAGCCCACTCGGCAATCGGGTCGTGCACAATCGCGTTTGATCAGCCGATTCTTTGCCGAGGTCAGAGGTACATACGAATGCCATAGCACGCTAGTATAGCATGTAGACAGAAGATCCCAGTAACCTCCGTGAGGTTTGTGGTGCATCATCCTCTCGACATTCACGTAGGGAGCGAGACCCGATGGTGGTCGACCATTGGTTCACGCAGAACGGAAAGTGTTAGAGGCCACGGAGATTACCTCCAACACGACCTGTGACTAATTAGCCGCTGCCTCTAGTTAGAGAATGAGGCCCAAATATGGTGGAAATGTGGCGAAGGACTTCGAAAGACTATAGGAGGAGCCATGTTTGTGAGTTCTCCTCAGGGTTAGGGCGAGAATAGGTACACAGTCGAGGCCGGCGAGTTGAGATCTCTGAGGACTCTACCGCGCTGACTCGAGGATCATGAACATGCTCGGAGTTCGATGTCAACCCGAGGATGGACTGGCCGATAGCCGCATGATCATTATCAATCGGTGGAGCGTAGAGAGTTACCGCCTACACGCAGGATCGCATCGTGTTGTATTCTCGTGGGGACAAACATGATATTTTTTCCCCGTACAAGAGGCGAGTACAAGTGCTAGGGATACCATTTGTCACTAACAAGCCTTACCCTAGAGGACAAGGAGAGGTCAGACTTGGATCTACCTCGAGTAGTGTGCGAATATGTGGATGTTTTTCCAGATGAGATACCTGGACTACCTCCGCATAGGGATGTAGACTTCGGAATTGAGTTACACCCCCGAGAGACCACCATCTCTCATGACTCCGCATAGGATGGCAATTCAGCTTGAGCTAAGGAACTTAGAGTCCAAACATAGGAGCTACCGGACAAGGGGTTCATTGCATCTCCAGCACTCTACTGGGCGCTTCGCTTCTAGTTGCTAAGAAGAGGGCAAGACCCTTCGACCGTGCATTGACCACCTACGCTGAATAGGTTATGATCAAGAATTCCACTGGGCGCTATCGAGGATCACGATTTGTTTGATCGCTTGGAGAGGAGCGCGAGTCTACTCTAAGATAGCTCTCCCGCACCGGGTTACCATTAACCGAGGGTTGTGAAATGGATATCCCTAAGACGCTAGACGCGTTATGGGTACTCCTTTGAGTTTACTAAGTGATGCCCTTTGGATGGACGAATGCGCTAGTAACGCTCATGGATCTCATGCATGTGGTGTTCCAACCCTATCTAATAGATCGGGCTTTGTCAGAATGCCGTGGATGACATTTGATCTACTCCCAATGAACTAGAGCAATGAGTATCACTTGAGGATTGTTTTACAAATTGCTAAGAGACCTTAGTCAGACGCTAAGTTCGCCAAGGCGCGAGTTTTAGCTTTTCATCGAGGAGATTTGAACACGTGGGTGACAACACCAGGAGGTCACCACTCCAGAGAAGGTCGAGGCAGTTGATGAGCTCGAGAGACCGACGTCAATCTTCAAGATACGTAGTTTCTCGATTGGGTATTACGAGAGACACGAGAATGGGTCAAGTTGTCCATTCGGGATGTGATCTTAGGACTTCGCCTAGACATGGACTCCATGGTTGGGGACACCGACCATGTAGAAAGAGATCGAGGATACTTGGAACACTTGGATAATAAAGGCTGGTAACAAGAGGGAGGATCACTTTCTCCTAGTTCTGGGAAGAGGCGAAGACTTCGCTTCACGCTAGTTTCGTGGACTCAGGCCTGTGGATTGAGCATGAGTGATAGATTTCCTCCCAGAGACAGGATCCCAAGACTGGGACAATGCACCCCAAGAATGAGAACATGATAGTATAGCGCCTGCTCCTCCACACCCTGACGGTCGAGGAACTAGCTTCCTGGGGCTGGTGCTATACAAGCACTTCCAGCAACACGGATAAGCCAGAAGGGCCAAAGTGTGGGTCAAAGTCAGGGATAGATCAGGGTTACGCACAGGCGCAGCTTAACCTTAGAGTGGCAGTAATCTATCGGGTTGTCGATCGTCGCTCTTGACATGGATGAAGATGACGTACCATCGGTCACGGGCAATTGAGACTTAACCGTGTTTCCACACTGACACGACATTGGAAATCGAAGCTTAGAGGTTAAGGCCTTAGAGAAGCCAAGTATAGATGTTCTTCCCTAGGGTGTAGTGAGAGTCAATCGGATAGGCTCTGGATTACGAGTGAGAGATCTCTGAGATTCTCGCTTCATGGTGGACCCCCGAGATTAGTGCCAGCGTTATGACATTGAGTCGTTGCCAGGTGCACTCCGCAGAATATCAATGGGGCCGAGCCTGGGTGTGGGTGCACTATGGTCATTCACCACTCTGCAGGAGGTCGAAGTTTGTTTTAGGACTACGTCCAATGAAAAAACCCACAACCGAATCGTGAAATGTAAGAGGCTCGAAGTGTAAGCCGAGAAGTTATGTGGCTCCAGATGAAAACATAGGGACATGGTTATCACCCGCACTTTGAGTCGGCGGATGTGAGCCTCCGAGTGACTCGAGGTTTGAATACCCCTTTGAAATTTATCGATGTCGTTGAGTCGGGCAAAGGCTCTGCAGAATGGATGACATGTGCATGTCATGGATCGAGTCAGCCATCCATTGATCAAGCCGCTGATCAGGACCCTGAGAGGTTAGCTGCCACACACCAAGCAAGGGTCAGTAGTGGTTACGTGTGTATGGGATTACATACTGATGTTAGAGGACATGTTGCGAATTATGTCCTGATCATAAGGGTAGAGGATTAATTACCCTTAGTGGAATTCGCCTACAACAATAGTTAGCAAAGAGTATAATGAATGGCAACTACATGAAAAATGAATGGAGGCCATGTAGTCAACGTTAGATGGACCGAGGTGGATGTGAGATCCATCACGTTCTGATTTGATTAGAGACACCTCCGTGAAGGTGAGCTTGATTACGAAGTGCTTCACGCCGTGGCCGCAGAAGAGCTATATAGATGTACGACACGTCAATTTAGAGTTCGAGGTTAGTGATCACGCCTTTCGAATGTGATACCTAAGAGGGGAGGTCGTTCCTAAGCGTAAGCTATCGCGAGGTTCATCGACCTTTCAGATACCCAGAGGATAGGCACAATCAAGGTGCACGGCGAAGGCATCGCCAGCATGTCAAAGTCCACACGAGGCTACATTCATGCCCGAGACATACCCGCATCCGCCGTGGTGGATCGGGACAAAGTCGAGGCCGACACGATGGGACCTTCAAGGAGGGCTAGCGCGCACGCTGATAGTCGTGATCGTAGTTTTGCAACGCAAAACCGTGAGGCGAAGCGAGAGTGCGGTGGTGCACTGGTGGTGGAGGAGTCCACGGGAGCGCGAGGGACATCGATGCGCCACTAATCCCTTCGCTAGTGGATGAAGGCAATGAGTTTAGTCGCTAAAATTCAATGACTGCTTATACGCATGGTGTAACGCGCCGCTGCATATGCATGTGAGTGATTGTGATTATCCTGAATTTCGACGAAATTTCGGCGAGGGTATCGTGGCACCGGTAAATTCCAATTTCGAATAAGGGCAAAATAGTAATTTCAATTACAAATTGTAATTCTCGTTAAAAACCAATTAATTCTCTAGATTCTGATGGCAAAACGGATCATACCGTTGGAATCGCTCGAAAAATCTAGTTAGCACGTAAAATTCTCAGAATTTTCGAGACGCTGAATTTACACGCTTTTCGGGAGTAGCATCGCGTTCTGGGTGTCAGAATCGGTTTTCAATGTATCAGTGCCAATATATATGTACTCATGTACCATATGAGTGGTATGAGTAGAGAAATAATGGAAATGGACGCCGAGGTAGTGCCGTAATATCAAACTGCAAGAGGGACATTTGCATTTTAGCATTTGACTTAAGTCACTAGAGGCCAAATTAGCAAATAGTGATCCATCTCCCTCATTTAGCCAAGCAAAAACCGTGGAAGCCATTTTAGATGCAGTAGGTTGAGTTTTCAAATTCAGAGAGAGTCTCGACTTCTCTCTAGAAATATATCGCGACGGACCGTCGATTTCAACGAGACAAGAAGGGAAACGTTTCACGCTTAGAGTGTGCCACGCTGCGGACCCCGGTTTATGGTAGTTTTGACAACTCCATGAGGTAGGATTTTCCTCACGTGTGTTTCCTTTATTCTCATTTTTGAGTGTTTTTCTTTAGCTGTTTCTGCTAGCTTTCTGGCGCCACGAGGCTGTTGATCGGTCCCCGTACCATGGACCGACCAGAACTTTGGGATTTTTCCCCATCCGTGAGTGCCCAGAAACTTAGGGGCTGTTTGGGTGGTTTTATTTCACCAAAATTGCTTTAAATGCATGCTTGATATGAGAAATGTCGAATGGTTGATCGTCCCAAAACATGCACGAATCGCGGGAGATTTTTTAGACATTCTCGGGCAGTCCGGGGCTGTCAGGGGACTGAATTGGTGTTTATATCATAATTTATTCAATAAATTATGCTTTGGTGTCTATAAGATAGATAAAGAAATTCGGTTCCAAAAGGTGGAACCGAGGTTGGACATGTGGGCTGCCCGTGGACAGCCCACTGCTGGGTTTCGGGACTGTTAAAAACAGTCCCGGGGTTGTGAGAAATGGGCCATAAATGTCCATGTGTTTTGGTATGGATTGGGCCGGGAATGGCCATGGATTGCGGGTTCACAAGGTGAACCGTTGATTTGTGATTTTTTCGGAAATATTAACCGAGGGTTTCACTATTCCCGAAACAGTGTTCTAAAATATATTTTGTGGAAATATGCGTTTGGTCGAGTGATTTAAATTAAATTGCTCGTGTTTGATCATTAGCCCAAGTGAGCTAATTTTTGATGATATATGAGTTGTATAATTAGCATAACATGATTGTGTGATTTGATTTATGCGTAGTATATTCATGCTTATATATTTGCATGCGTTGTATGAATTATTGAAATCTAAGATCATATCGCATTTCATATGCACCGGGGTATCCTAGAGAGATAGAGTTAGTGCATGGTATAAGTCTAGAGAAGACGGTCTGTAGGATAGTCTAAAAATGTAAATTATCTGAGGGTAGTCCATAAACTTAAAATATCAATCGCCTGAGCGCCTAATTGATATTCATCGAGGGTAGTCCACAAACATTATATATATCAACGCCTGAGCTGCCCAATTGATATATATACATCGGAGGGTTGTCCACTAATAATATAATAATTCTTACACGAGGCTAGCGAGTGAGAGCCTGTGAGACTCTGGATCTGAGTTTGGCCGCGTAGATATCCAAGCAGTGATCATGCATTTGCTTGAATGTGTGTTTAAATTGGAATATCAGACCGCACTTAGGTGGTGAGTGGCCCATCACTTAGGCGACCTCCCATCGAGCTTTAACTCACCCTTCGTCGTGGATCCCCTTTACGTGCACGAGCGTATGAGGAGACTCGCCGTCCTGTAGGTCAAGCTAGAAGAAAGTTTAATGTGCTTGTTGATGTTTACATGTATTAGAATGTCGCTTCATTTTAATATATGTTGTATGTTATAAATCAGTTAACTTGCATTACGGATATAGTTGGAATATTAAGAAGATATAAATCGCTTTTGATATAGTGTGATTAGTATTGGTTTCGCCCAAGAGGCCGTTTGTAATCGTGTGATCGATGTTTGGACAAAGCCATGAAGATTTTATTTGGGCAGAGCTCCCTGCACAAAGGAGACCCGCCCGATGCAGGAAAATGTCGTCACCCGATATCTACGAGTATTCCATGTTGACGGTGGTCAACTGACTCTGGTTTCTTTGGGGCTACATACATTGTTTTGATAATAATCTTTAAGAAATTTATTGAAATAGTTAAAAGGGGCTTATAAGAATTATAAGCACTTATCATAAGCTCTTCAAACACTCCTAAAATGCTTATATAAGAAAATAAGCCTAAATAAACTATAAATAAGCTCTTCCGAATGCACCGTATGTATTTTAAATATTAGTGTGATAAATATTTTTATGTTATTTTAAAAAATAGATAGCTAGGAAAAAACCAACCTCATTATCACGTTAGATTCATATATTATTATCTAAAAACATCTACCAAAAGTTACTTTTTAAATAAAAATAATTATTGTACTTATCCTAAAATATTTGAAAAACTAAAATTAATTTATTCAGTATTTATATAATATTTTTGTTTCATTTTAATAAATTTATAAATAATTTATTCATTAATTAATTTTTAAAAATTAAAATACCATGGAATAAACATTATCGTAGTTATAAATATTACATTTATGTATTTATAAAATTAAAAATTTATCTAAATTTTTTGAGAAAATTATTTTTTAAATTAAATAATTACCATATCTAATCAAAAAATTACTGTTTTAATTTTTGTATAAATTTTTAGATACAAATTACAAAAAAAAATATCATAACAAATGTGAATAAAAAAAGTGTAACTAATTAAAATGGTAGATACACATTACTATAACCGTTAGAAAAATGACTTGTTTTTCATGTTTTGGATAATACAAGAGGTGAGTATGAACATTTTAAAGTATAGGGAGTAAATGTCAAAAAATGAGAAAGTACTTCTTTCTAAAATTGAGTACGGTGGAAATCATACTGATCAATTCGAATTTCTAAGAGAATGGATCAACTTATATTAAATTTTAAGTAAAATTATATTCTTGTAATAATAAATTGTTAGATACTATACAAATTTTTATTCTTTAGTTATTAAATCTATTTAAAAATCAAGAAAATAAACATATATTATTAATACATGTTCTTAATATCTAGTAGCTTCTTATATAATTAACTCCACAAAAAACAAACTTATTTTTATATTTAAATTTTAAAATAATCAAGGTTTTATTAATTTAACAAAAGATAAATTATATAAATCTTTTTATAAATAACCTACTAAAAGATGTTTTGATAAGTTTCCTACAATAATAGACATTTATTTAATAATAAAAGTATAACTTTGTAGACATTTTTCAAGTAATTAGCATATGATGTTTGTATATTTTATTAAATTCTTTATTAATTAAGAATAAATAAATTTAAAACATTGAAGGAAAAAAAGTATGAGAGAAAGAGAGAGAGAGAAGGTATTCCTCGGGGAGAGTCTAAATCAGAAGACATGATGCCTTGATCTTTGTGGCAGACTGTGACTCCTCTTCCTACCGGGGTTATAACGATTTATTGATCTTCTTATGATTATTTTGAGCTCGGGCGTATATCGATGTATCCCATAACTTTTTATTCTATGTTCTCTCTCATCAGTAAGCCTCTCAAGTATTTTATTTTTGGATCGATACATTCTAATGAGATTTTGAGGGTAAAAGTAGAACCCCAATGCGTCTAAGCCCTTATCACCACCGTAGATATCATCTTCCCGAAAAACTCTATTCACCAGTATAAATTGATCGCCTTGGGATATGCTTAATTCAAAGAAACCAAGAGGATGCATTTTTTTCTCATCATCAACATCAAGAGGAACAAAACTGAAGAATAAAGCAAATCCCAAGAAGGTGTCGTCTTTATACCATTTGTTTGGGAGCTCTATACTTACTTCACATCCCATACTCTTATCCTTACCCAATTTCTGCATTCCAGCCCCGCTCTCGAGGGTAGAATAACAAATTCCAAAGTTCCTGAGGTAGAATAACAAAATCCCAAAGTTCCATCACACTTACTGATCTAAGATCCCGTGATATAGAGAGAGAGAGGAGGCAGGCAGAGAGAGAGCAGAGAGAGAGAGATATGGTGAGTATATGGCAGTATGTGGGTGTCAAAAGGCAATATTAATTTCATGTCGGTTCAAGGTCAAATAATGGGCCCAAAATTAATTAGGTGAGGGTGGAGACTCCACCACACACCTGACAAATAATCTCACTGAGTCTGATGAGAGAAACCAAAGTGAGATTCTGATGGATGAGATTAGATGATGAAAAGCTGAGGCGCGGTAGATAACCAGCAATGCTTTCTATTCGGCGTTTGGCTAGACCATTTTGAGTTCTAATTTCTTCCGCTGGCGGCAAGTGAAATTCATTCATGGTACCCCTTGAATCGAGATGGAACTGATGCCCTAGGCGGCATCAATAAATGTTTTCACACAATTTTAATCAACAATGAGATAAACTATAAATCACTAGGATTTCCTCCTTCCATGAGATTAAAAACCACAGATCTTGATGTGTTCTACAAATGGAAAGTCCCTGTTTGTTACAGTCCCCTACTTATCACATCTCCTGAATTCTCAAAAGTAAGAGTAACCCATTATAAATAGGGATTCAAGAGATCCAAATGTCCAATGATTACTCTGATTCCTTGAATACAGCCCTCCAAAGATACTGAAAGCAATCTACATTTCTCATCTTCAATCATCTCCGAAATTTCTCCAAGCTTTGAAAGATCTAGTTAGGTCATGAATTCAAGAGATTCAAATATCCAATGCTGGTCAGAGAGTTCTAATAATGTCCATCCAAAATAGATCCCGCATATTTGGCTTTCAAAATTGATCCCGAAATTCTCTGTTTGAGATTACATGAATATAGAAATTAAGAGAGTTCCAAATATCCAATGCTTTCCGCTTGGAGTCCCCTTACAGCTTTGCTCATCCCAAATTAAGATCCTTTACATTTCTCTTGGCTCCTTCACCATCTGAAATTCCTTCTCAAAGGGTTTTGATAAATCTTCATTAGGCCAAGATATTCAAGAGATCCTAACATCCAACACCTTTCCGGGAGTTCATCATCCGGTAAGACTGGTCGTCTCAATGCCTCACTTCAATAACTGTACCACTTGAACTGAACATCAAAGATGGTTGAAATCCAGTGAGATGCTCAAGTGACTCGATGTCACTGGTAATTTCGATCTCACTCTTCCAAAGCTCCTTCAAAATTTCACATTCAAAAATTTGAATTGAATTGATAATTTAATTTGTAAAACTCAGATGAATCCTCAATGATTCAACCTCCAATTTAATATTACTGATACTCGCATTTGATGATTGTTAAAGAGTCACTTTGACATCAACTAACTCTGAATTTTTCATGATATAACAAAAATCTGAAAATCTGACTGACTGAATCATTGAGAAAAACAATAATAAACTAATAATGGTTGCAATCTCTTCATTTTCCAAAGTTTTTTTTATATTACATACTTCTGCCATCGTAAACAATATTCTCTGAGATTAAAGCTCCACGGTGCTCAAACGCCCTTTAATGAAGAGATATTTGAACTGTAATGAGAAACTAGTTCTCTGTGAGAGAGGTTCATACTTTTTCATATATCATCAACACAGACTTGTGTAACCAAGTTTCTTCATTCGAGCACACTTTCATATTTTGCAAATATTCTTTGATCCAGACAAACTAGGGATGTCGTAACATTTTCATCCCCGAGAAAAAGAAACAAATTATCATATGGAAAATGGTATAAAACGTTTTAACTTATTAGGTGGTATGCAGATAGATGAGTAGATATGTATATGAGAGATATAAAATGTTTTTAACACCATTTTCTTAAAAGGGAAAAAGAAACTGATTAACTATTAGTTCTCAATCTTTTCACTGATAAATGTGACCATAGTATCGCCCTGATTCCACTGGTCCATTCACTTAGTTAGAGTTCAGATGTCGTTAATAATAACTCCAAACCCATTCATCAAATCCATGATGATATCTCATATGAAATAAGAGGAGATATTTCTGCCTTAAATCCATCCCATCTCAAATTAAACATCTCAGTAGTTTCAATCCCAATATTTGAAACCTAAGTCTCATTCTTTCCTTAAAAACAGTAATAACTAGAATATTGCTCTTCGGCTGCACGATCTAACTTTAACAGCCACTTTGAGAGCAATATCCGATTTCTGTATTTAGTGGTTGTTCTCTCACTCAGCAATCCACTTCATTCACTGTTCGCCTACACGCAGAAAGGAGAGTCTAAAAACTTTATTAAAGAAGATCCTGATACTATTGTATTATGACTATCCAAGATAATCTTATAAATTCTTCAACAGATCTTGCCTGAAGGATATAGACTAAAGAGTCTGAAGAATCTTAAGATTTTAGAACCTCAATCCCCAAATACATTATCAACCTTTCTATGAAGAATCTCTGATCCCAGCTTAAGTTATTAATTAATTCATCCTCCCATACAAATTAATGAGGTGGCCCTGAACTTAGATATCTAATAGCTCAAACGCCAATCAACATCGAACACTAAGATTCTTCTGTGATCGGAGAGTTATTCTGTACTTCAAATTCTTACTGACTGTTATTATATAAATGCCTTCTCCCCTGATATCAAATAAAGTTGAGTTTGAAATCATGAAATCCTCCAATCTGAGGAATCTCTGACATTTCTGCTGAGGTTAACATTAATCAACCCCATGAGCATCTGATTTAGAGATAGCTTTAAGTAAATGGTTATTCATGCAATCACTGCAACCCCAACCCAAACTTATTCGACATCATAGATCGGCTGATCGATTCTCACTCTTCAAATCAATCTTCAAATAGAACCCATTCCGACCAAATTCTCTCCAACAACAACATTATAATCCATCCTCTTGAAAACAAAGATATGATTTCCATATATCCATTCATCTATACATGAAGCATGTTAGAGAGTAATTGATGAGTGAAAAATTATATGCTAATTTTATAAGAACTGGTTTATTTAATAAATTTAAAACAATCAGAGATATAATGATAATTAGAAGCAAATTCAATCAAAACATAAATACTTTATTTCTGCTAATGTAAGAATATTCTAATCACCTCACGTTTGGCAAAGTGTTGCCCCTCGCAATGCGCCTCCGCTGATGCTCACCACATTCCTTCGCTTCTCTCTCTCAAGGCGCCACTACTTTGTCCAACCTTTCTCTCAACAGTTCCATTCTCCATTTTTTTCTTGATTTTAATGTCCTCGGTTTAGAGATCTTTTTTTTCATTGTAAAATGTTTGCCATCTTCAGACTGAAAAACACATTGTTCTTAAACCCTAGTTTCTTCTTTGTCTACAATTTTTAATCCCAGATTGAAACAGAGGGAAATACTCCCACTCGCCTACAGAGTCGTAATTTTTCTTTTTTAATTTTACATCCCAAAATTTCACTTTATCCAACTATATGGAAAATGTTTATTTTATTTCTGAACCCTCATTGTTTATGAGAGTAATCTACAGAACAGAGAAAGAATAATAGAACAGATATCATCTGATTTTTCTTCCTAACTAAGTGTTGGGTTTTTGAGAACCAAAGAATGAAAGAAAATAGAAGACCATAAGATATAAGGCTGTGAAGATCTGTTTACTTTGGAAACATGGCATGGGATTTATATGGTATTTTTCTGAGTTACTTAATAAACTTTATCAAGACTCTGAGATAAGAATAAAAAGTCCTCAAATCAAAACAAACGATCCCCAGGTCATATGGAAACCCGGGATGATAACATGAAACAAAATCTGGGATGAATTTTGATGCGCATACTCATTAAAGATATTTCACTTTACTTCAAGATCATGATGAGGCTGAAAAGTATTAAACATTAAAAAGATATCTATTCATATTATTATAGTTCATAATTTGAGAATTTGTGGGGAGATTAGAATGTTACTTCAACTGCATTCTCACATTTTATTTTTTAAAGAGTATTCACTTTAGAAAATAACATTACTTACTAAAGCTCAAAATATTTAGTAGTTCATTATGAAGAACAGGTAACTTTAAGGCAAATTAGATTACTCTTAATTGTACATAATAATAAGCAATGAATCAAAAAGTTGTCATATTTCATCAAAAGTTAAAATGCTAGTTATTGAATGTCGTCCAGGTCTCCAAACATCCATCCAATAGTTGTTGTACTTCTTTCAATAAGGCTTCCTCCATATTTCCACCCTTTGTTCTTCCAATTTATTTCATGTTTAAGAATGCTTCTGTGTTGCTGAACAGCTACTTAATATCCTCGCTGATTTGATAGAAAACCCAGAATATTGATTGGCTCAAATTCTCGCCTGACTTCATGATCTTGCAAGCTCCTCCAAACACATCTGATTCCCAGCATAATCTTTAGAAAGAAATGATGGAAGATCTCGACTTTCTGATAGCTTCTGTCATTAATCCCTTCTCTCCAGGTGCCTGCCATCTCAATATTTTAATGCCACTAAGGACATATAGAGGGCATTCAAGAAATCAGATGTGTCTTCACTGTGAAAGCTCCATGAACACGTTGATCTCATCTTCACTAGGTTAATGAAGAGGAGAACTGGTGATTGTACTCAAGAGCGCTTAGGGAGTCATTTCCGATTGAAACCTGCTGCTAAGGTGAATCTTGAACCAATATGAAAGAAAAGAAAACATAAAACAGGAAGGTGGAAGTGATTTTTAAAACCCGTGTCAAATCAAATGAAATCATAAAAGTAAAAAACAAGGGGAGATGAGGAAAATTGATAACGAGCACTGATCCAAAGTGACTTAATGCAAAGATATTCCGCTTGTAGTCACTTCCCAAGAATTTGGTAACAATTCTCCGCTTGATATTTGAGAAATATGATGGATTCCGAGTCAAACTGAAGTCTTCTGAGAGAAGAAAAAAGCTCATTCAGTTTATTTTTACGATTTCACCTTATTATTAACTAAAATCAATAAAACTAATTTTTTGTAAGAAAATCCATCCTAATCATTTCAAATCTCTGTAAATTTTTATGATGAGTAAACAGAAAAACTACCAACCCCAAACAATTTAAAAGAAAAACAAACGAGAACTAAAAAATTAATCTAATTCCACCAATAGTATGTTATAACCTGAATTTTTAAAATCAATAAAACTCTCGGGAAAACAAAAGAATTTAAAGAAAAAAATAATTCATGGATTACTTGTTTGATCATGAGATATTGACTAGATAAGAGTGAAAATTTCATTTTTCCTTTCTTCTTCCTCCCTCCATGATCCTTTGAACAAACATAGATGAGAGAGAGAGGTGTGGAGAGATTTTTGATGAGATCCATAGAGAGGAGGCAAACAGATAAAGCAGAGGAAAGAGAGAGATATTGAGTGGAGACTATAGAGAGAGAGAAGAAGAACAGAAACCTAAAACTAAAAAGTTCATCCCAACTGCTCTTTTTCTCCTTCTCACCTGATAGAAGGCTGATTTGAACAACCAACGCCCACTAATTGTAGAAATTATGCATTCACTCTGGTTTGACCTGTTCTCAAGGGATTAATTATAAGAAATGTGTTATCTTTAATTATAAAGCATCTTAATGTTATCTTCTTTTTATTTGTCTTTTCACAGAATGACTTATAATCACTAACATCAACATCTTTTTTTTTTTTTAAAAGAAATGTTTGAGTTGAAGATAACAACATCAAACTTTGAAATTAACCTTCCTGTTTTTCTGAGATCCACAGATAAAAATGACTCTTTGATACTATTTTATATTTATTATGCTTATAGTAAGGAGTTGTTTCTATAAAAATGTATATATTTTTATTCAAAATAAGGTAAATTGATTTATGCCAGATTTAGAAATTCAGACTTAGTGCTGGTCTTTGACCAATCAATCACTTAGACTTATGGGAGCACTTAGCCCTCAGAATTTTGGCTCCTTCACTAAAAGATTAAAGTATGATAGTCCAACACAGTCCAAATGATTTGAGCTGCTTATCAGACAGGTGGGATACAGAAAAGAATTGTTTTGGTATCGCCCTGTTGCTACATGAGGCACCGCCAGGCCTCTGTCAAAAGACCTAATCACAAAATTTTAATGGGGCCAAAATCCAAATGTACATTATTAATAAATCTGATATAGTGGCCTTAGGTAGAGATAATATTAATATAAAAATATTTATATTTTAGATATAATCAATCTCACTTCCGAAATAATATTGATTGATTTATTAATTTAACTGATTGAATTAAATTTCACATGAACGGTTATTTAACCTTCCCAAACGAATAAAAAGTGTGCAAATGAA
Source organism: Tetrastigma voinierianum (assembly GCA_016808115.1). Classification (NCBI taxonomy): domain Eukaryota; kingdom Viridiplantae; phylum Streptophyta; class Magnoliopsida; order Vitales; family Vitaceae; genus Tetrastigma; species Tetrastigma voinierianum. The sequence continues at coordinate 48,249 of JAEQBH010005706.1, forward strand.
GAACTCCTGAAACTGATCATGTATCACACTAAGGAACAAAGAACAGGCTGTATGAATGTTATTTTTAAAATATAGAAATGAGAGGCTGAGTCCACAGAATATTGCCAAAAGTCAGATTTGATGAGCAAAATTAGAGCCCACTATTTCCTCCAACAAAACGCCGGGTTTTTATAAAATTCCGGACAGAACTTGATCATGATGAAGATATATGAATTGTTCCTTTCCGGTATTGGTTGTCAAAACCTGGTTCATTCAAGGTCATTAAAATTATTTATAGATAATAAAATCAGACTCCCAACACTGATCAAAATTATAGTTTAATTTGCACTTTTTTTTTGAAGATTAAATGGTAAGTTTACAATGATGTTGATCCATTATACATGTCTAAGGGGTTGAATTGATGATCAACTGACCAAAATTGACGAAAATATTTCACTGACTGATGTTTCAATCATGTTGAACCAACAACTGATCCTGAACTTTTTCTGAGCATGTTGGTGGGATCGATTCTTATAAAAATATGATACCACTGGATCTATGGCTCATAAAAAACAAGATATGAATTCACGTGAACACATCTAGTAGAGTTTAAAATTTAAAGTAAGAGATCTCAAAAAATTAGTATTTATGACATACATAAATATTATTTTTGATTTTATTTATTTATTTGATTGTCAATCCTTCCACGATCTTAGTCAATTCAATTTAACTGAATCCTCCTTTATTCCTTGTTTGGGAATCAAAACCTGCTTCCCACATTTTAAAGGAGAAGATACACAACATTTACCACCCTTGTATAAAAGGAGATAATCTCCAAGATAAGGTCCGCCTGGTCTGACACACATCCACCAGTCCAAATGCATCTCAGCGCCAGAGTCATGCTGCTGTCTGCACCCAGATATGTCCACAAGAGCAAACATTTCAACACTCATTTATACTATGTCTGTCCAACTTGTATTATCTGTCCAATCACAGTCCTGAAAAAAATCCAAACACTAATTACTTGAGAATATTTTTTTTTAGATTATCTTGAATATATGAAAAACATATCTTAGTAGAAACTATATTGATAAATATATAAAATAAGATAGATTTAGAACACTCAAAATTATTTTAAAATCAATCATCATTTTTTTTGTTTGAGACCTGACATGGCAATTTCCTGAATTAAGACTGAAACACATAATTAATGTACAGGTGATAAATATACTAGTAATGAGGTCAAAATTACGTGATGATCATCTCGCATAATAATTAACCCCTTATTTCTCATTCAAAATGACATAAATAACCTGACTGATCACAACTGACCACTGGAGTTTATTCCGGTTAGGCTCTGGAAAAATTTATGGATATTCTTTCAGATGTTCCTTTGAGAATTGGCATTGGCTCAATTCCGTAAATATACCTACTTTCCTCTTGATTCATTCCTTCTGCCTGGGAGCCTAATGTCCCCACTCACATCTCGATTGGCAACTGTTTGAGTTTCCAAGAACCTCCAACACTACTTGCTGTTACTTTTTTTTTTTTTGACTAAGAGCCTGCCCTTTCATCACTGTCTTTGCTTTTGCCTTGATTTCCTGATCTCTGCAGAAATACAAACAAGATCCTTGATGAAAATTTTGTTTGCAACAAATCATATGAAACCTTCTTTCAAAAGAAAATTAGAGATGATTCTCTTATCACATTGATTCATAGTTTTTTTTTACCAAACATTCATAAAAACCAAGGTGAAAAGAATTATATTTCTTCATTTCTAGAACAGCTGAATATTTAAGCACTAATACAAATCAAAACTAAAAAGAGGATCCAACATATATTTGTAAGTCCAACTGATACTATCCAAGTAGTATCGAAATAAAATGTTGAATAGTTTCTGCTTTGTCACTACATATAAGAAAACATAAACATAGAAATAATGTTAGAGATAGGAGAGAGGGTCAAGCTTTCTGTAAATCAAACAATATATTGAGTTTCTTATTAATTCAATTCAAGATTAATTAAATTTAATACAATTCGTTATTAAACTTCCAAACAACAAAAGTAAAAAAATAGGTAATCTGAAATTCAGACTCATAAAATATCATCAATGAAGGAATTGAATCCTTTCCAAACAACGCAACGTCGCCAAATTTGACGACTGGCACAGGATGTGTTATATCACAAGTAATTTTCAGCGAATCGCCAAACATGCAATTCTAACGCCCGGTCCAGAATAAAATGTTGAGATTTGAGAATACAGACCACGTATTCATCTGTACAATTCATTATCTTTTTATAAGCGGGGCCGCTGATTTCAGATAAACGGTTTGAAACGCCATTCATGTCTAATTTGACGGGTGTTGAGATAGTGATCGTACTTTGCGGCACGTTTTAGCTGAACCTCAACCATCCCAACAATTAATGATCGAACAATCTGAACTCCATGATTAATAATATCATCTGATCGGGCCACCACTTGAAACATCCGTCAGAATGGCAAATTTTTACCAATCAATCTATAGTCGCTCTCATCCCATCTATTGGTACTTTACTTTGTATGAGTAAACTGATTAAAACCATCTGTGTTTTTATTTTGAACTGACCCACTTAAAATACATTTCTCACATTTTAAATTATCCTCCTCATATCTTAAAGGTCTCAAAACACCCTACATAATTATGTCAAACATGGAAAAGGAAACCATTTTTTTACCCTGATTCATCCCCAACTTAATCCACTACTGATATTTACCTTTCAGATTCTGAAATCGACTTAAAATATAAACAAAAATCATGAGATCTGTTCTCAAATTTTGTTAATTGATCAATCATTTTTAATCAATCTTTATAACAACCTTATTCAAAAAAGATGTTTTAGACAAGTTCTGGCTAACAATAGGAAATTCATTCAATAATAAAGTATAATCTGATTTATCAAGAAATATATATGCTGATCAGACATCGGTTTAATTTTCTTATTATTATAAAAAGATGAAACTGGATTATGTCAACACATTTGATATCAAGAATTAAAACAAATTTAAAAATACTGATGAAAAAGTACAAAGAGATAAAGATAGAGGCACATCTCTGAGAGAGGGATGGGAAACTGATTATTATGATGCCCTATCTGGGAAAGACTGTAATTCATCTTTGTCAATATCACTATTCTTTGATATTTTCTGTAATTGGTTTGTTTCAAAGGATACATCAGATGTATCCCACAACCTTATCTGTACTTCCAATAAGCCTTAAAGATTTGATCATTCGGATCACACTATCCTGAATATAGAGCATTGAGGGAGCAGTAGAGTCTCAACATATACTGGGTTTCCTTATCACCAGAGATATTAATAACCCATGGGAATGCCATCCAACTATATAAACAAGATCACTGACAGTTAATTTGATGCTTATCACCATCATGCTTTGTTATGTCACTAACAACATCTACAGTGAAACAAATTAGCGAATAAAGAAAACTCTATGCGATAAATAGATAATTATTCAGAATGATCCTATAAATAGAAAAATCCCTTCATGAGATAGAGTGGTCTAACTGATGAACTTTCTTCCTTTTCTTCTATCTTATGCTGGATTTATTCAACACTTGATCACTTTTTACAAAGTTCACGTTTAGTCTGTTGATGTCTGTAATCTTCTGATTGATCAGTAATAAATATTGTATAGTTTGGTTTAAAGTAATGTATCATGAACTTTCAATTTGAAAAGAATCAATACTAAATTTGAAAATACAATTGTATTTCTTTTCTTATTTTTGCAAAACCTTAATAATTAAATATTTGATTATTAATTTGGTCAAAACTTTTAAATATCTGAATCTTAATGACATCCTTGGCTTGATGGACAATCCACAATCAATAATATGGAACATTAGCTTAACAACTGGGTTATTAATAATTTCCAAGAACTAATCTGGGCAGAATGCCAACGACATTATCGTACATGAAATGATAATGATGATTCGCTTTTCTCATCAGGCAATTGGTAGTTAGGGAATACACACACTGGGCTCGAGTGATCATCACTATTACGGCAGAACTTTCAACGGATGTCTGATTTATTGTCTTATTGATATAAAAGGTAGAGTAATTAATCCTCCAGAAGAACAACACTGAATTATCGATTAAATCCTGTTCAACAAGAAATAAACATATTATTTAATACATGTCAATATCCGGTATATTTCTAATGTTATCCAACTTCAAAACAACTGATTTTTATATTAATTAAAAATGACCGCTTTATTAATTAATAGATATAAACTATATAAATCTTTTTTATAACAACTCCATTTAAAAAATATATTTGATAAGTTTCCTGCTAATAAACAGATATTTATTTAATAATAAAAGATAACTTTGTATTTTCCTGCTAATTAATACGTGATGTTTATATTTATTAATCCTTTTATTAATTAATAAATAAATCTTATGCATCATGAAAAGTATGAGAAAGAGAGAGAGGAAGGGCAAGATCTGTAGGAGAGAAACTAGCTATATGATGTCTTATCTTGCAGTGGACCGTGACCCCTCTTCCGTCCATATGATCCATTTCTAATTTTTCATGATTATTTCGAAGCCAGCTACATCGATGTATCCCATACCATTTATCTTATGTCCGTCAATGTGTTTCCCTGAAGTATTCTACATTCTTGACCACACTATTCTGAATGTGATTTTGAGGGGTGCAAAATATCCCACGCAGTCAATATTCTTTATCACTCACCGAAGATATAATCTTCCATTAAAATGTTATTCACTAGCAGAATGGATCGTTTTCTATATGCTTTAATTCGTGAGGTTCAAGAGTGTTTTTTTCTCACACTGTAACATCGAGGAGTAAACTGAAGAATACAATCCCAAGAAGTTGTTTATACCATTTGTTGGAGTTTACATACGGGTCCTGCTATTTCATTCCTTACCACTTGGTATGTCTCAGTCCTTGCTCTCTTTGAGGGTAGAATTAAGAAAATCTCAAAGTTCTATCTGAATATCTTTATTTGCATTCTAAGACCTCAGATGAGATAGTATGAGAGTAGTGGGTAAAAAATAATATTAATTCATGCTGCCTTTTCTAAGGCAACAAATTTGTAAAATTAACAGGTGAGGTGAGACCACCACACACCCGACAACAATCATGAGCTGAGAGAGAAAACCAAAAGGACCTTTGTTGGATGATATGATTACTATTTTAAAGTTTTGAGGTTTTGACAACCCAAAGTCAGGCTTGTTATGTCTGGTTGACTACGGAAGCCCTGGAATTTCTTCCGCTAATGGGTAACTCCATTCATTAAAAGGCACCCAAACAGAGAGCTGAACGATGTCAGAGGGTGCTACCACTGAACTGTTGTTTTCAATATAACTGAATGAGTCAATGAGGTGACAGCACCATGAAACTACTAGGATTCTCCTCCATGATTTGTAAACCCGCTGGGATCCAGTCTCTTAAGTACAAATCAGGCTTCCTTGTCATAAGAAAATTCCTCGCTCTTCACTATTCTGAAATTTCAAAGTGAGTAAACTCACGTGAGAGATCAAGATCTCAAATGATCCAATGTTATCTGGGTCCTTTAATATTGTTCAATCAAAAGAGCTCCTTACACTTACCTCACCATCTCCAGAATTTTCCTGTAAGTTATGGAGCAACTCCATACTTTTAAGAGATCCTGATGATTCCAAATTATCCAATGATTACTGAGTTCTGAATAGCAGCCCACTCTAAACAAGTTCCTTACATCATCTTCAACACCTCTGAAATTTCTGCCAGAGCTAATGCCATAGGTTAAGAGATCCACAGATCCAATGATCCAATGCTTGCTTCTGGAGTTCTGACAGCAAATCCTCACAACTAAGCTTCTCCCATATTTCATCCTTCAATCATCTCCTGAAATTTCATGTGGAGCAAAGCAACAGTCAAGAGATCCAAGAGATCCTGAAGATCCAATGTTGTCAGCTTCGGTCTCTGAATAGTCCAATCAAACAAAGCTCCCTTATGATTTCATCTTCACCATCTCCCGAAATTTCTGCGAGCAAACTCGTCAGGGGCAGAGAGATTCAGAGATTCAAACATCCAATGTCGCTGTAGAGTTCTTGACTTATTCCACTGACATCAAGCCTCCTGCTGCCCTGATCTGAAACAATCAATAGTAATTTCCAATTTGAACACCACCAACATTAAGAATCCAAGAGATGTCGGCACTGATACGTCAAAATTTTTTGATTCCATTTTCCAAAACAAGCTCCTTCGCAAAATTTGATGATCACAGCACATTTAGGATGAACGCACTTCAAAACCTGTATAACTTAAGATTCAAATCAACAATATCGATGAATTACTGACGGAGTCGTCGAGTCACTAAGATCAACTAATCAATTTTTCATTACGTCAGAATAAAAATTATCTAAAAACTTGAATTTAATCAAATTTAATATAAAACAAATACAACCTAATAATGGTTGTTTTTCATTTTCCAAAGTTTTTTTATACTACACTCAAGCTATCGTGCATGTTCTTCGATCAAAAGTTCAATGGCAAAGCTTCCAAACGTTCCCAATGAAGATATCTTAGTCTACTTATAAATCTGCAGCTTCTGTGAGAGATGTGCCTATGCATTTTTTTCCATAAATATCAACAATCAGATAGACTTTGAGTAAACTTTGTTTCTTCATCTAGCAACATTTTATACCTACAAACACTTTTCTGTCTCACATTTCTTGACATATAACTTTAGATAAATGTTTAATATCAACTCTTAGAAAAACAATATAAGAACAATAAGTATGGGCAACGTCTTTAATTTAGTAGTATATATATATGTAGATAATTTTTATAAAGAAATTTAAATTTTTGATTCCTTAAAAGGAAAACAAGCTGGTGAATTAGCTGAATTTCACCTCTCTCACTCCATAAACTAACATAAATGATCACTCTGATTCAGTGACTCATTCACATTTGAGTGGTGGTTCCTAGATGTTGAAAGTGGCTGATACTTCCAAACCTACTTGAGCTAAACTACAGAGAGGATCTATATGTGAAAAATGAAGAGAGGATGATTTTGTCTCTGAGATCCATCTCGCCTTTATAAATCGATCCGCTAAAATCCATCTGAATACTTTGAAACGAATCTCTATCTTCCTTTTTAAAAAGCAAGCAATGTCTAGAATACGTTTGCTGCACCAGACCTAATCATCGCAGCTTCATCTTTGAGTACATCTCGGATTCTGCATTAGGGTATGTTCTTCTGACTCATGCCAATCACTTTTCCATTCACTGCTCGCTGCACAAAAGAGAGTTTCTCCAAACTCTCAGCCAGTGAAATATCTTTGATAATATTTGGTTATGCACTGTCTGAGAGGGAATCCTTATGTAATCTTCTTCTGAAGATTCTTGTTATGAAAGGCATGATAGATCAAAATATTTGAGATATCCTTAGATTTAATCCTTCCATAATCTCAAACATTTTATCAATCTTATGAAGTTAACTCCTCCTCTATCTCAGTTGTTGGTTTGAACACTTGTCTTCCTCCATGTCAATGAGGTACTCCTAACTATATTCTAATAGTTCTTGTAATCACATCACATCATCAACAATACAGTCCTCTGACTGAGAGTATTTGTATTTATTTAATCTTATTAATGTTGCCATATAAAGGTTCTTCTTCCTGTTGTCCATAAAGAATTAAGTTTTTACAATCCATAGCCCTTAAATCTCAGAACTTTTAATATTTGCATAAAGTTAACATAATCCAAACCTGTATGAGTTGGTATTTGATTTATATATAGTTTGGCAATGGTTATTCGTTAATCCCACCTCAACCCCAAATCCCAAATCATTCTATTGATCATGATCAATTTGATTTGATTTCTAACTTCAAATCTAATTCTTCCTTAAATAGAGAATCCATCTCAATCAAATTCCTCTCCAAACAACAAACATTTATAATTCAATCCCTTTGAAAATAATAGAGATTTCCTATATATTCCATCATTCTATACTTATGAAGTATGTTAGAGTAATTGATATAAAAAATGTAAGTGAATATGAATTATAAGGAACGTTTATTTTGGCTAAAATTAAAATAATCTGTGATGATGTATAATGATTAATTAGAATGAAAATTCAATCCCAAAACATAAAGAATTATTTCTCGTTGTATGTAAGAACATGTCAAATACCTCATGTGTCAAGGCCATTGTCCGAAACCTTCTTACCATCTCCTTCTTCCATTTTTCCGTTTAATGTCTTGTTTTAGATCCTTTTTTTTTTCATTTTGTGGAACGTGTTTGCTTCTACTTGGGACCTTGTTACATTTGTTCCTAAACCCTTAATTTTCTTATTCTCAAAATTTAAATCCAGATTGTTCAGAGGAATTTCTTCCAATTTGGTCCCATTATGAGCTCCAATTTTCTCACTCTACATCCAAATTTTCCTTAATTTTTGGTCCAACCATATGGAATGTCATTGTTTCTCAACCTTGGCTTTGTTCATGAGAATCCAAGAAAGAAAATTTAGAAAGAAATGCAATGAGAAATTAGTGATATCATTCTGTTTTCTTTTTCTCTCTAACCCATGTTGGTTTGAGAAAACCAAACAGAAAAGAAATAGAGAAGACTTATGTGTGTATGATAGTGTTGGTTTAGAATAAACGTTTCTTCAAAATGTATATCTGCTGACTATACATGCATTGAGTTATGAATAAACCTCAAGGACACTACTAGATTCCAAAGAGTATTATATGTAAAGTTGGAAAGAGGCTTAGTAATACTATGGCATTTATGCACCTTATCCAACTAGATGTTATCTGGGGGAAAAGAATATAGCCCTTTGAAAGAACCAACTAGGAATGAATAATATGAATACCAAAGATCGGTTAAATGCTAAAGTACTCAAGTATAAGTTTTACTTCAGTTTATCATGCCCATCCTCAGATGGGATAAATTAATCCTCTGAGATGCATGGAGTTGTTGGCAGATCTAAATGACGTTTTTAATTTTATGATCTTTATAAATGGAGTGATAATGAATGAGTTAAGGTAGAGCAGAAAATATTGAGGGTATTATTCTCTGATTCTGTATAAACAGAGTTAAAGTAGATCAATATACTAGGGTGGTCTGAGCACTTATCCTTCCAATCATGTAATATGATTATTTTTATAAGGATTCTAGTCATAATAGTAGAAAAGACTTTGAAGATTCCGATGAATCAAATATATCACTATAACTCTATTGAATATTCAAAACATCGAAAAATAAAAGATGGTGTGACTCATTTCGTGTGCATCACATTTAAACGATTTGAATCACCTCAAATATTCATTTCTGTAAATGATATTTTCACAAGCAATTCGAGATTTGATTGCATTTTCACTTAATAAGAGCCTTGAATCTTTCCAAATGTTAGAAATTTGATCAAGTGATGACTAATGTGTTTTTATTGAAACATTCTTAAAAAAATGAAATTATAAATTATAACATAATAGTGATCAATTGGCAGGAAACACGATTTTCTAAATTTTTAAAATGTATATCTTTATTTCCATGATATTCATTAACTTTGTAGAGATTAATGTTACTTAATCTAATTACATTTATTTTAAACTCAAAATTCAATGGAAAGCAAATGATACTTCCTAATGTCAGATTACCTGAAGTGGTTGACAAGAAACGAGCTTAATCATGTAACTCAGATTGATCGATCTGATATAAAACAAGGAAAAGTGAAAAGATAGGTGATCAACTTCGGCATCATGAAATGAATGTTACTCACATTGAACACGGTGAAGGTAAGAAGATGAACGCATCTCATTCATATGCCATCCGAATATCGGCGCTCATCAAGGCGCCTTCCATATTCGTATTTTGTTCTTCCTCAATTTATCTAAGGTTTGAATGCTTCCAAGTCACGCCGCTTGCTACATGATCCATAGATTGATATGGTGAAACCGGCACACATTTGCTCTCAATTCCCTGTCTGCATTCAAGATTCGTAAGCTCTTCCAAACATTTTACCTGTGATTCAACATAATTTTTGAGAAACAATGATGAAGATTCTCAATTTTATATAGCGCTTAGAAGCTCACGCCGAATCTTCTGTAAAGCCCATTGTCTAAAAACTTCTGACGCCCACTCTACATAAGATGATATAGAGGTGGATCGGTGAAATTGCAGCTATGTCTCAACTCAAAGTCAAGAACAATGCCGATTCATCCTTCCAATTTAGTTTAGAAGAAGAGAGCAATCAGACTTTTAATGAGCGCCAGTAGTCATTCCACGACTGAATCCCCGTTTCATAATGGCAAACACTGAATCAGGTCTTAAACAAAATGTTATCTCAGCTCCTGATGTCTCTCTCAGTCATTTCGAATCCATAATAAATTCTCTTCCGCCGATATCCGAGAAAATACTGGCGATATTCCATGTATTTGGCAAGTGAAGAAATTTTCCTCAAAGAATCCGCGAATAAATTTCGCCTTCTGTTTCGACTGACTAACAATTGAAGTGAGGAAAAAGTCTACTAACAATCAAAATCAACAGTGGTAAATTCTTTGTTTTTTTCCTTTTGAATCGAATCTTATTTTGTTGAAATAAGCAATGAATAGTGTTCTATCCGCTGAAACAAAATCACGATGTTTTACCAGATTCCAGTCACCTGGGCCTTCTTTAGAGAAGAAAAGCCTATTCGTTTATTTTACTCCATTTCTACCTATTACAACCAAAATTAACAAAAATCAAACTTTAAAAACCTGTATCCAACTTCTATTTTAAAACTCCCTAATTTTTAGAGGATGAGCAAACAAAAACTGTAACGTACCTAAACACCTACCAAAGAAAACAACTGAGAACTAAAAAATCTTAATCTAATCCATCTATAGTTACAATCTTTAATTTTAAATTCAAATAAAACCTCAAAAACAAAAGAATGAAAAGTGAAAAATCTCATGGATCGTTTACCAATTCTGGTGTAAAGAGATGACTTATTTAACAGATGGTGTACCTCTTTTTCCCTTTTCTCCTTCTCCTCCTTCCGTGATCCCTAACAAAACATGAGATTTGAGAGTTTGTGATCTCAGAGAGAGGCAAATAGGATAAAGCTGAGAGAGTGTGAGAGGACATGAGGGAGGAACTGTGAGAGAGAGGCTAAAGAATAAAAACCAAAAACTGAAGTTCTGGTCCAACTTTACTTTCACTTTTCACCTGATGTTTATCATAGAGCTCAATCCAACTTGCCCACAAATTATTCCATTAATGGTGGGACAGAATATGTATTCACATTCTGTTTAAAGTCTATAAAATAAACTAAAAATTGTTTAAAAAATGTGTCTAATTTGAGAGTGGCGAATCTTTTATCTTTTTCTCCATCTGATATTTGACACTGATTTTTGAGTTCATTTAGAAATAACGATAATTTTAAAATATGACTCATTCCATTTGTTCAGCATTATGTTCGATCATTGATTCTTCATATATTAAACAATCCCGCACACAATTATTTTTTTTTTTATTTATCGAACAAAACTTAATGCTTCATTTGATTAATAACCCCATCGAACAACAATATTTGATTCAAATAACACTTAAAACGCAATAAAGAAAGCGAGATGCCGTCGTCAACCGCCATGTCCATGGTTCAAACACCGGCGCGGTTTATGAGTCTCGCCCAAACGGTCAGATAAAAATACATCGTGCAACTTTTGTTTTGTTCACACGTAGCAGGCAAGAGGGTTTATTTCCTTTCTACTATAAACAACTTATCTTCACTATCCTTCCATCTGTCCATAATCTACTCATTTGGTTCTGAAGACTTTTTCGAAAGAAATAGATCAATGCATACCAATGACTTTAAACTTGAAATCTGAATCCTCCTTCGTTTTCCTTGAAGAACTCACAGATATGCTGTCTTCATATTATTTCTCAAAGATTACATATGCCTTGTTAAAGATATTATTTTTGGCAAAAATAAGAGATTTGTCTAGGTATCATGCAACTGATGGTGTGCCAGATTTTGAATCCACACTAAAAGTGTCTTAATCAAATCACTCATTATTAATATATGAGTTGATATTTAATCTTAGCCTAATGGGGCTTCATTATCGTGCTGATTTTCAAAGTAATATAGTTCACCACAGTCCAAATGAAGCTTACTAAGGATTAAAGGATTGCGGGATATAGAAAAGAATCCAATGTGGTCCCATGCCTCTGAGCATGGCGAGTGCACTCCCCGCCAAGGTCTTTAATGAAAAATAATCTTGGGTTCATGCAATCCCACAAATAAAAAATCCATTGTAGGTTTAATATTTGAATAAATCCAATATAAAATTATGGGTATATGATTATTATTTAAAAATATTTATATTTTATACAATCAATCTAATTTTGTAAATAAATATTAATATATTTCTGACATTCAATCTAATGACAAATTAAATTTGATATTTACAATCGTTATTTAACTTTCCAAACAACAAAAGTAAAAATAAAGGAATTGAAACTAGATCTGATGGTACTTGATTTCAGAAGAACGCCAACATAACAAAACATTATTTGGCGCACATTTCACTGAATGTTTTGGCTACTTTTTCAGATTTATTTTCCTCTGTCGGTTTAGTTTACTCTTCTTTCATTTCTTTTAATATCCACATCTCCATTTATAACTAATTAAAGTGAGTCTTCAACTAACTTGAGATATATGTCATTGATTCATTCCTCTGGGTCTTCACTGAAATACACATTTAGTGCTGTTAGTTTGATTCAACTAACCCTCCAAAATCCAATTAATGGGCTCACCCACTGAAGATCCTTAAAACCCATCATTCACAATCCATAATTTTAAGAATCTCCATGTTAACTCCTAAAACAAATAAATAAATAAAACAAAAATTGAAATAAATTTAATAAAATTATATATGTATACAGTTAAGAAGAAGAAAAGCTTTTGTTCATATTTCAGAGTTAAAAGGTAGGTAAGATCACATGATTCCATGGTGACTCTGAATCTTAATCACATTATAAGATATAAAAAAGAACATGATCGCTGTAAACTTCCTTAGACTTTCTTTTGTGCATCTTTGATAGCAAACTTAATGCCTTATTAATTAATAATAAATCCTCTTCTAAGACTTTTCGCCTCAGATAAGATCGACTTAGAGTCCATGCATGTCCTTTAATCTATATACCCTATTACTTAGTGCTCTTTTCTAATTTTTCTTTAGTCCTTTTAATTTCTTTCAAAAACATCCTTGAGACAAGTAGTGAAGGGGTGAGATGATAAGAGAGCTCCCTCCGCTTAGGAACCCATTTTAGACACTCACGCTTTATCTTTCTGATCTCACTTCAATGGATCTCACCCTGATAAAGTTCCTTAGCAAGATGGCACTCCTCATAACCTAAAATTAAAGCATTTCTTCAAGAAAATTGTGTCTGTAGAATTGCCTGGTGAGAGAGTCAGAAAGTTCGAGATTCATGAAAGCATAGAAGCAGAAGGTGGAGGGACACCAAGGCTCTGAATCTTATAAGAACAAAGATTCACAATACAATATGTAATCCTGCTCATGTTGAAAATGAGTAGAGAATGATTATTTTGATGTGTTTTTTGAAACCATTCAGCTCTCTCACTCTATGTTTATGTTATGTTATGTTTTCAAACAAGAAGGAACCCAACACCCCCTTCAGAGCCTCTATTCTCTATTAAAACAATGCTTCAAAACTATAAACAAACATACCTCAAAAGAAAAAAAAAAATATTCAATTTGAAAAATAATGGAAAATGGATCATATCGTTAGATGATTTTTACATTTTCTACAAAATTAAATCCATATTAGTTGTATTCTCAATAATACTTTAATAAATTATCTTATCTGATACTTCACTTATACAGAACTGAACGTTCCTCTCCCATTTGTCTCTCTTCAAAATTCTTGAAAGAAACATCTTAACCCAATCATTGAACCTCATCGGGACTTAATCAGAGCCTTAATGGACTCCTCAAGATTTGGCTGAGAACAAATGAAATACTTGAAGAGTTTAATGATGTTTCAACTATCAAGGATCATTTAAACTCATAAAATTTCAAAATAATGAGGACTCAGTCTTAATTTTGAGAAATATAAATCAAAATGATCCCCAACCCAGATAAATTGTTTTTCTGTCAACCAAAATTTATGATTAAATAATTGAACACAGATATTCAAAAAACTAACTTATTCAAATAATCTTTGATCTATGATCCTTTCCAGGCAATACTTAATCGCCACTTGTATCACACTTATAAGTCTGCAAGGTTTTGATCCAATAAATTATCATGAATCCAATTATTTATGGCAGGTGTTATTCAATACAGTCTCATACACTATGAAAAAGTGTTTATTCCAACACATTTTTATAACACCCTTATTTGAAATGTTTCTAAAATGGTTTCAGAAGGAACTATGTTGAACTAATATAAACCTCCTTCCAAACATCTCTAAGATGGTCCTTATATGGAAATGAACCCAACAAACTATATAAATAAGCTAATCTGAATTACACCATTATATTCTATATGTATCATATTCCAATTTATTGTCTGTGCTACTAAAAACATAAAAAAATTATTCTCACTAAAGATGATCCATCAAATCAATATAATGAGGGTTTGACCGTAGAAAATATAAATTATATCGGTCTGATCCATTGAACACATATTCGCTTAAACGATACATGAATCCAATATGGTATTTAACCTAAGATAATTATCAGAATTTGAATAAAGGTTGTCGGGATGTTTAACTGTTATGGTGTTGTATCTTGAATACTCATAATCCACCTCATTCTCTTGTGAGATTTTTCCAAAAAAGTTGTGACATATTCTTCTTCTCATATTCAATGTGGGACCTGAATCTCCTGTCACAATCCTACATCCAGCAACTTCAACTTTGAAACATTTAATAAAATGATTTGAACTATTATTTATTTTACTTAATTTAATTTAGGTTTCCATTCTCAAAATTTAATTTATCTATTCTTTCAATTTATATATTTAAATTAATTATAAATAAATTAAATAACAAATAATTTATTTATAAGAATGATAATTTGATAAATTATTTACCATGAACACTATAATTTCGTGACTTTTACCATAAATTTGTAAAAATTATACAATGAGTTTCAATTTTATTCATGATAATAATAATAATAATTAATAATTAATAATATAATAATAAATAATAATAATAAAGGTAAATTATCATTATATAATTAAGTATTGAATTAAGTTAAATTGATATAAATACTTCTTCCATTACTTCCACTTTCAAGTAATTATATTTTTAAAATTCTTAGGTAACTTATTTAGTCAAGATATCAAAGCGGATATGTAGAAAATATAAAAAAAATCGAGGTCATTTAAAAAAATATGTTTTAGAAAGCACCGCAAGCAAAAGTTTGAATGAATACACTAGAAATACACATCAAAAACAATCTAATAACTCAAAATAGTTTCATGTTTTGTTTTAAAGAACATTTCAATTAAAAGTTCAACACTGAACCAGAGCCTTTTGATGGTGGCTCCTCATTCTGCTCACCAAAGACTTTATGTTACCAACTAATAATCCATGTAAAAGGTTAATAGTGTTCATGAGGTTTATTATTTACGTCCTAATTACAAAACAAATTATTCACGATTTTCCTCACCTTTGTTAAAAAAATGTATAAAATATTCTTTCTTCCATTTAATATGATCCATGTGGATATAATTAAATAATTTAAGAAATATAACAAAATACTCCACTATAATTATGCAAAACATGGAAAGGAAATCCATTTTAAAGGTCATAGAAATGACCTTACTCCATCCTCCACTAACTAACTTTTTATTGATATTGTCTTTATATTTTAATTTGTAATAAAACTGAAACAAAACATAGATATTCTTTTCAAAGGCCTTTTGTTAAATTGAATAAATATTTTTAATCTCAAAATTATTTTCCTATTAGATAAACTTATTTTGCTCAAGATAATTTTTCCATGACATTTTTTTTTAAATAATCATAATAATTTTATTATAATATTATTGTAAAACCTGGAAAAGATTATTTTTTCCAATGAGTGCAAAACTAATTTTATTGAGAAAATTTGAAAAATTTTTAGATTTCGATGACTAAATGGACTTCACCGTTGAATTCGTCTCGTAAAATCGAGATATTATGTCGACCTCGTCGACCCGAGATACGGACTTTATGTATTTCGAACGAAACCGATGAATATTTTGACATGTGGCAAGGATTATTGGATCCCAAATATGTGTTTGCCACTGGTCACAAGAGTGGTTTGTGTGTCACTGATAGAGAATGGGATGCGACCATGTCACCAACATTTTTGTATTATAATAATAATAAAAAATGGAGTTTCAAAAGATATTTTGACTAAAATCATAATAAAATGAAAAACAGTGAAAACGGTGTGGTAATAATGGTGAGAGAACAAGAAGGAAAAGAGCATGGAAAGGAAAAGAAAAGAAAGAAAGGAAAGGAAAGGAAATCGAAGCAGTGTCTAATTAGGCCTTGGCTGCTCGCGGCCTGAGTGGTATCCCAACACCACCAAAGTTGTTCCATCGCGATGAGAGCTCAGATAGGCACCAAAATCATGATCCCCATGCTTCCACGCCTCCGAGAGAGGAGGTCTCATCATATCCTGTCATTTTTAACTGAAGGTCACTAGCTTCATGCTGAGTTTTCTAAATGCGGAGGCTGTGTACTAGCCAAAATTTTCGCGAATCTAATGTCATGCTCTGGGACCACTTGAAAACAGTCCAGACCAGATTTAAGCATTTGCCTGGGCTCAGAAATGTTGTTTTTAATTTATCGTGAAGGATGTGGGTTGTTTATAGTATTAACCTCCAGCGGTGTGTGGATCTGAACTGGTCCACAGCATGTTTTAGATCTTCCTAATTAAACTAAGTAAATACTAATAAACGCAATCTTGATTTTTTCACTGATGCTAATTTAGTAATAATATATGTGCATTGCTGTACTCGAATTGTTTAATTTAATTCTAATAGTTATATCTTTGTCTTTTCCAGTTCAGGTCATCTGTGGTATTGATTCAAATCGTGTACAAAATAAAATATACTTCATCAATTTGTAGTTTCATGTACCAGTAGCATGGTACTGCTCACTCAACTGAGAAATAACTATATTACGTCTCTGGAATAATGTGGCACACGTTATCTCAAAAACAAAGATTCAGTTCCCATGCATCAAATGGCCGTGGATGTAGTCCAGTTTGTAGCCGTTTTAAATTCCAACAAAGACTGTTTATGGCTGAAATTACAGCCATTAGTGAATTTTGATTTTCGCCGTGTCATTTTGAATGAAACTGAGATTCTGACCGAGTTCAGAATGTTTTGTGAGGCTCTGTATAGCCAACTTCATGAATAGCCAGGCATGGCTGTTTTTTGCATAGTCATCATAAATATGAATAACATGCTGTATTGGTATTTATGTTCATGTAGCGATATCAGAAAAAGATGTGACATATTTTATCAATAAAACATATATTTGGTATTTCACACACCAGACATCTGCAAATAAATGGTTATGTGTATTGCTGTAAATTAATCTGTGGTTTGGTATTAATTATGGTTCATCGACAATCCGTCCAACTGAGTTTTCACGTTGTATCTCTGGAGAAATCATTCACTTTCTTGAACCAATTTTGTTCCGGAGAATGTCCAATACCCGAGAATGTCAATGTCATTCAGAATGTCCAACATGATGATAGATGCCTCACCAGATTGGTACGTGAGAGTCGTAGATCCTCACCTGTGTTAGGCGTGAAAACATTTCATGCGATATCATATCCATGATTGCGCCTGGAATGCAAAGTTAATGCACATGTTTGTTTGGCGCCTTAGGTGGGGAGTAGCCCCGTAGGAGATTCTTTACTGAAGCCATTTTCACCTCTGTCATGTAACCCCTTTCGTGTGACAGGTCCTGTGTGCATGCGGCTGACCCCGCTATATGGGACCGTATGTGAGATGGTGGTTTGATGCGCCAGCCTTTGTTTTATTTTGTTATGGTTTTTATATTCTCCAACATAACTAAAAACATGTATATCCTTTTTTTGTTGTAGCGGTAAGGATCAAGAAAAGATTGTTTGATTAAATAGTTCAGCAGATTTTTGCATATTTTTAATTAATATGCAAGAATGGGTCCTACATTATATTATGCAGAGCGGATATCTAGATATTCATGTCCATAGGTTTTCCGCAGTTGACTGTTGTCAACTGGACTCCCTGGATTTGCCAAATATATTTGATAGCAAATTCAAAAGAATTAAAGTTTATGGATTTATTTCTGCCTTATTTTTAAATGTGGGATAGATTTAAAAATTAATTTTCTCAAATTTTAGATAAACGGTTTATTTTATTATATAATGTATTATTTATTTATATGGTTTATTTATGTCTCATTTTTTGTATAAATTATTACATCCATAAAAAATATTAATAAATGTGAATAATATAAAAGTAATGCAAGGGTGAGTGATATATTTAAATATAGGAGTAAATACATATAGAGAAAGTGATAAGTTCTAAATTTCTGAGTATGGTAATTCACAATGATCAATTTGACTCAAGGATAATGGATCAACTTATATCAAATCTTAAGCAAATTATATCTTGCAAATTGTAAATTTTTTTATATTTATTTCATATTGAAATTCTTTTCCATATTCTCAGTTTATTCAAATTCCTATTTAAAATAAGAAAATAAACATATCATTATACGCATGCTCCAACATCTAAGAGTTTGTTATTAACTAATCTGAAAATTAAACTATTCTTTTATGATTTAAATTCTTAAAAATAATTATGTCTATGACTTAATTTATATTCATTTCAAGATAATCTTTTATAAATAACCCACTACAAATATGTTTTGATAGTCTCAATAAATGAGTTTTATTTAATAATAAAGTATAATCTTGTAGACATTTTCAAGTAACAAAGGCTGTGATTTAGATATTTTATTAAATTCCTTTATTATTAGAGGAAAAAGATAACTTGATTATAAGAACATATTCATACAAGAACAAATTTCAAAACATTGAAGAAAAAATAAGTATGAGAGAGAGACACTGGGGGAGACAAGAGGGAAACTAGAAGACATAATGTCTCGATTCAGGGTGACTCGTGACTCCTCTTCCGTCGGGTTATCACGATTTCTGATCTTCTTACATTGTTTCTGAACCGGCGTATATCGATGTATCCCACAACTTTTATTCCTTTCTCTCTTAATGCAAGCCTCTTGAAGTATTTCATCTTTCTGATCATATTCTATTCTAATGATATTTGAGGAAAAGTAGATCCCTAATGCATCTAAGCTCCTTAGTATTCTTAGATGAGTCATCATCCATTGAAGCTGATCCATCCGCAAATTGATCGCTTCGATATGTTTTAATCAGAGCACCACCGCATGATGCCATCCTTGTCTCATCATCAACATCGCAGATAAACAACGGTTTGGTGACTTCTGTTGGTGTGTTGGTCGAACAATCGATTCAAATACGACCGGCTCAACTTTAACTTTGCACATTGTATCGATTTAATCGCCACCCTTCCGCCTCAAAACGGTTGGTTCAATGAACAGTCGGGTCTAATCCAGAACTATGTTTCGCGCCGTTTCATCCATCGATTGGTATCCCACTTGCGAGCAAACTCATTTAAAACCCATATCGTGGAGCTTGGCTTAATCAATCCACTTAATATTGCAAAAGAGATAAACGGTGAGAAATGGAGTCCACTTAAAATATTTGCAAAATGTAGATGTCATAGAGAATATAAAGATGTGGTGGGCTTAAGTAGAAAAATACTTAAGAATAGATTTTTTCAATCTTTTAAATCTCTTATTTTTTTAAAGATTAAACCTTATTAAGGAAGAATTAGTTTTTAATAAGGAGCATCATAGTTTTTAACTAAGAAGATTTTATCCTTGCACTAAAAGATATTATCCCTAATATCCCCAGTTCTACAAAATTCTATTCATATTATAGATATGAGAAAGATCTGAACTGATATCTTTTCTCCTTCTATATCTTGCAATGACTTTATTCATACACTCAAGCCTCCACTATTTCTTTTCCAAAGTTCACGCGAATTGTCATACCTAAATCTTTCGACGATCAAGGTAACAATACATACGCTTTATTAAAGTATTACATCACAACCCTTCAATTTTTTTCAAACAAATCAAATACTTCAAATTTAACACAACATTCTTTGCACAAACTAACAATTCAAATATGGTACTATTAGCTTCTAATAAATCCGCGCTATTAATTTGATGAACCAACTGGCAACCTCCCCAAACTATCATTATTATAATACGCGTAACACAAATGATTATCTACTTTTCTCATTGGTAAGGTACTAAAGAGGGAAGATACGTATACAAACGCTTGGAGTATTCATCAAATGTTTGTCAAGCACAAATCCGCTTGTTAAAAGAGTATGAATGAAAAGGATCGAAGAACATGAAATGTGCCATATATTGAAATTTAGGGTCTGCTTTTTACCCGTTGAAAATTGTTTCGTTTTAAAAACATGAGTGTTCAATAAAAACAGAAAACATATTTGTTTCCACTTTTATTTTTTCCAAAAACTTTAAAAAACATGAAAACACTAAATGAAAGAAACAAATAATATTTTTAGAGAACACATGTTTGGTGTTTTTTGTGTTGTCAAAAACTCGTTTCTCAAAAATGCTTTAAAAATGTAACCTAAACATACCTATAGTTTTTCATGACTAATTATAATTTTTTATTTTTTGTTTTTTATTAATTTTCGTCTTCATTCTTCCACTTATTTTATTTTTGTTTATTCTGTCTATTTTCTTTTGAGAAATCCTCAATCTAAATAAAAAACAATCAAATCAAATCACCAATATGAAATATGGTAAAATCAAATAAAATGTAAAAATGGTACAAAATGGAATAAAAGGGTAAAATAAAATTAAAAATAATAATAAGTAAATAAAACTACACCTAACCCAAATTTTGGGGTCTACACAACCCTCTTTAGGTATACAGTTTAATTAACACTTATGACCCTCGTAAGTGCTTATTCAATAAACACTTATGAACTTATTTTATATGGGGTTATTAAACAAGCGCCTCATGACGCCCAACTCGGGTCCGTCATCATCCATTAACTCGCTGAAACACTTCTGTGAATGCTCGTGACACATATCTTCACGAAATCTGCAGAGTCTCCTTAGTACTGAGCTCTACTCAAGAATAAACTGTCCTGCAAATATTTAACATTCAGCGATGAGAGGAGGAGGAATGGAAAACTACCTTCCTGGCCCGATAATATAACACATCCACCATCACAGATCAATTCAGAGACTATGTTTTCTAAGAGTTATGATACTCTTATATGAACACATGGTTTAAATCCTTAGAATTCGAATTATACATGATCTATAAACCTGTCAAGAATCCGGCTTCAGTTTACTGGCGATATCGCCCCCTGCGCGCCCTCGATTCAAGTACAACATCCTCACAGAGGCTTAACGCCGAGTGAACTACCACCGTCACTCACCATGGTACACAACGGTCGAACAAAGACATTCAAGTGCACGATGGATCCCGGCTTCTCGAATGACCTGCATGATCTAACCGGTAGACCCGGAGTCCCCGCACCATTCCTCACATTCATCATTGAAGATAGAAACCTTTGGTCTCAGAACAGATGTTTTGAGCTTTACAGTGATAATCCCTCCCATATAAGTAGTGTGACCAATTCATGTTATATTACTGGGACATTCTAATGAGACTAACTGGCCATCCACGTATCATATTTGCGGTATCAATTCCAGAGTTATATCTTGGCGATAGATAACCCCTCTAAAAACATTCCTCTCAACTCCCACCATGTAATCAATTCATTCATCATTAGATATTCTGATGGTAGAAATGGTACATGCCAATTCTTAATATGAGAATGAGAGGATTCACAAAAGATATATTTATGAGACTTAATCACAATGGTGTTTGTGAATTTCAATAACTTATTATAATAAAAATACTACTACATTGATTTCGCACTGAGCAATTCCACTGAACACTCGACTAAACACTAATTTTACATTAAAAAGATTTATTTTTCATGAGTCACATCATGAACAAAGAAAAACCTCTACTGTTTCAATGTTTCACGCTATTATCCAATTTCTGATTCACTCTTCTAACCTAAAATTCCATGGTCATTCCTTGGCTTTATACATCGCTAAAACATCATTTATAAAGATGACAATCATCACAATAATCCTAATCCACGATATCACTTCACTCGCCCATATTATCATCCACTTCGACTGGATCCGTCCCAAGTTTTCGATCGATCAAACTACTCACTACTCAATCAACTCACATCATAAATATACTAAACAAAGGCAAATCGGGCGAAGATGGAACTCTCATCCTCACCAGTTTGTTCAATCCCAGAAACAGGTAAGCCATGCTGCTTGGTTCCTTCGCCAGAAAACGTCTTTTCCTTCTGTTTAGAATCTCTACCTGCCCCATCGCTTAAATTCATAGAAGTTAGATATTCTTCTAAACTAAACAATTTATTGATTGCATCTCATCCCTCACTCTTTCCACTGTTTTGGTTCTTTCATGAGCATGACACTATTCCTTCTTGTTCTTTCCTTCACTAAACAAATTTAATAATGCCCATTTTGTCCCTTTAGCTTGGATTTTCGACATTCGCACTATCCCAAATTGGCCCATTTCATTTGTCTTCATTTCACACATGGCGAAGACACAAGATACGTCTCCAAGGTGACTTTTTTGGCTCACATCTCGCGTTTTCCCATCCAAAAAACCTCCATGCCTCAAGTGCACTAACAATTTCTTAACTGTCTGACTGACTAATCTCACTTATAAACTGATTCTCACAGACTATCTCAACTTTAAACTGCCATTATCCAATCAGAGAACAAATTTCTGATTTCTTAACCAAATTAATATTTATTACTTTTCCTGTAACTCTGAACTTCTGTCTACAAGTTTGCTCACAAGGTTTCATTTAATGGCACTGTTTTCCATAAGTTATTATTTACTTACACTCATGAAAAGTGTTTATCTCTGATAAGATTTATTTGATAATAATTTTCTTGTGAAATTATTGAAATAATGGTGGGTTTGATAAAGAACTATACACTCATCATGCTTCCTCTAAACACTGGTAAACGTTTATAAGAAAATAAGTCAAACAACCTATAAATTAAGCTCCTTCCACAAATCTGATACTTAAACATGAGATAAATATTTACGTTATTTAAAGTGATAAATATAAAACCAATCCTCATATCAATGTTGATTCATATATTATTATCTGAAAACATCATCAAAAGCTATTTCTTTAAATAAAAATAATTATTGTATTCATCCAAATGATTTGAAAAACTAAAAAATTAATTATTCAGTATTTATATAAATATTTTGTTTTCATTTTAATAAATTTATAAATAATTTATTCATTAATTAATTTTTTAAAAATTAAAATACCATGGAATAAACATTTACTTATAGCTATAAATATTATATTTATGTATTATTATAAAATTAAAAAATTTATTCAAATTTAGAAAATTATTTTTTAAATTATAATCAACATCTAATCCAAAATTAATGTTTAATTTTTGTATAATTATTAAGAAATACAAAAAATATCATAACAAATGTGAATAAAAAAAGTGTAACGCTTAATTAAACAGAGATGGTTTATGATATTATTATAACCACAGAAAATGACTTTGTTTTTCAGTGTTTGATGAATATAAGAGGATACGGAAGATTTAAAGATAGGATAAAATGGCTTTCAAAACAGAAACACTTCTTCTCAAAATTGGAGTATGAAATCACATTCAATCAATTCGATCTCAAGAGAATTGATCAACTGTATATTAAATCTTATAAATTATATTCTTAAATAATTAAATTCAGACATTATACAAATTTTTTAATTCTTTAGTTGTCAAACTTTTACTTAAAATCAAGAAAAAATAAAACATAATACATGTTCTTAATATTCGTGTTTCATGATAATTTAACTCACTAAAAACAATCTATTTTATATTTAAATTCCAAAATAATCAAGGGCTCTCATTAATTTAATTATATAAATCATATAAATCTTTTATAATAACTTATTTAAAAAAGGATAAGTCAATAAGTTTCTACAATAAATAGACATTTATTTAATAATAAAAAGCACTCAGACATCATATTTAAAACACAAGGATGTTTGTATATTTTATTAAATTCCTTTATTAATTAAGAATAAAATAAATTTTAAAACATTAAGGAAAAGATATAAGAGAGATAGAGAAGCACACATCTCCCGGGATAGCTCTAATCAGGAAGACAGATGCCTTATCTTTCAAAGACCCTGACTCCCTCTTTCCGTCGGGTTATAACGATTTCCATTTGACTTTTCACATTATTTTGAGCTTGGCAAAGACACCATGTATCCACAATTCTTATTCTGAGTTCTTCCACTGTAAGCTCTGTGGTTATTTACCTTGATCACACAGATTCTAAATTGAGATCTTGAGGCAAAAAGGAACCTCAAATGCCGCTCAAGCCTTTATCACCACCGAGATATCACCTCCCGAAACTGATTCACTCAAGATAATCGACGCCTCAAAGGATATGTCAATCACAACAGAACCATGAGATTATTTTTTCAACATCACTACCGGTGAGAAACAAAACTGGCGTATAACAGTACAAAACCACATGTGCTGCCTTTACATCATTTGTTTCTCGTGGAGTCTATATTTATCACATCCATATTTATCCTTTTTTACCCACTTTGGTATTCACCCGCCTTTTGCGGTAGAATAACAAAATTCCAAAGTTCCATCCGCGCATCAGCCAATACTGAAGATCCCCAGAGAGATGATGTATGGCGGTGGCGATATATATATGTGCGCGTGTCAAAAGCAATATTGATCAATGTCGGCCTTCGCAACAAACGCAAAATTCATTAGGCAGGTAGAGGATCAATCATGCAACCTGACAATAATTCATGAGTCAGAGAGAGAAAACCAAAGTAGATCTTTGTCGATGAGATTGAGATGATTGAAAAGTTTTATACGCATGAACCGTTTCATTTTGCGTTTTATTAGACTGATGGAAGCCCGAATTCTTCAAGCATGGGGCAACGATTCATGTAAAAGGCACTTTGAACCGGAGCCGAATCATGCCGTAGGGCGTTGCGAATGCGTTCTTCAATTAAATCACTAATGAGGATAAATCGCTAAATCACTGTGTGATTTCCTTCCAAGAGGATTGCAACCTGCCGTGATTCGAGTGTTCTACAAATTGAAAGCTTTACTGTTAAGAAATTTCATTATCACCATCTCTGAAATTTCAAAGTGTGAGAACTCGGCAGTGAAGAGATTCGTGAGACTCAAAGACATCCACACGCACGGAGTTCAATAACAGCCCGCACAATAAGCACCTTACATCATTTCACCATCCGAATTTCGGCGTGATATTCACAGGTCATGAAATCCAACAGATCCAAAGATCCACACGCCGGAGTTTTAATAATGGTCTGATCCAAATGAAGATCCGGTTATTTCCTGGTTTCACCGATCTCGAATTTCGGCGATATCGTTCGAAGAGAAACAAGAGATTCAAATATCCAACGTCGTCAGGAGTTCCTAATGAATGTCCAATCCACTGGTGATCCGCCACTGGTCACCATCTCTGAAATCTCGGCCGCGAGTAAATCAAGTTTGAGTCGGCGATGGTCCGAGATCCAACATCCAATGTCTTCGGTCCGGCATCGGTCCCACGTGATATCGTCGCCCTCAAGCCGGGCCTCACTTCGCAAACAATCCGGGCAATTTCAATCTTTTGAACAACACAATATTAAGAAATTCAAGAGAGGTTGGCACTGGATGTCTGGTAATTTTTCGATTCCACTTTTTCCAATAGCTCCAAAAATTTCACATTCAGAAATGCACCAATGAATGAATGCAATTTGTAAAACTTGTATAACCTTCATTATTCAAACCTCCCAAATTGGTAAGGTTTGATAATTCGTATTTTTGATGAGTTTGCTGTGAGTCACTTACATCAACGAACTTCAATTTTTTCATGATGTCAGAATAAAAAAAAAACAAAAATCTTTGACTGATCGAATTAATATAAAAATACAAACCTATACTTATTGTACCTTCTACTTTCCAAAGTTTTTTATATTACTATACTCCTGCTGATTGCAACAAGGTTCAAAGTTCAACAAGTAAAGCCTCCAAACGTCTCAATGAAGATATCTTAGTTCACGAGAAATCTAAAGCCTCAGGAGAGATTTTATACTTTTTTCTCAGTATCATCACCGTAATAGACTGAAAACCTAAGTTTCTTCATCTTAGCAAACACTTTCATATTTGCAAACACTTCTTTGATTCAGACAAATCAAAGATGGTTCAACATTTTTTCATCCGAAAGAACAAATAATAAGGAAAAATAAGAAGGAACCGCTTCTTTTGAATCATTTACAATGTGGTATATATATATATATATATATATAAAATGTTTTAAATGTTCAGTCTTTCAAAGAAAGTAAACTATTAAATCAGCTAATTCTCACCTTTCATCGATAAATGCACGATAAATATCGTCTGATTCCACAATCTATCTATTTGTTAAATCTTTAGATGTTACACATAAATTTCCCTAAACCATTTCTCGATCAATCGCATATATCTTGTTATGTGCGCTTAGCGAGATATTTGCCTGGAAACCAACTACTCCTTCGCCAGCATCTCGCAGTTTAGTCCAATATTTTTGAAACGGTCCCATTTTCTTGAAAACAAAATGTTCGAGAATATTTGTTTCATTTAATATCTAACCCATCGGTGAAATATCTGAGCACATCTGGATTTCGCGATTAGGTATGTTCTTCAATTTATGCAATTCACTTTCCCATTCACTTCACCCGCCAAGCACAAAAGAGAGCCCAAAACTTTGAATAAGAATGTCTTGACATTAATGTATTACATCCATTCCAGAGAACTACTTATAACCTTCGCAAAGACCCTGTTTGAAAGCATATATCAAAGAGTCGAGAAGAGCATCTTTAAGGATTTAACCCTTCCGTTAACTTCAAACACGTCATTTTCAACTTCATGAAAGAATTTCTCACTCTCAGTTATATTAACACTGGTTTCTCTCCTGGGCATCAACACTGAGAGGTGGTTCCAAATCGTGACATTCTAATAGTTTCAAATCGCCATTCACATCACCGCAACAAGAGCCTTCTGAGGAGCCTGGAGGGCGTACTTTGTAATACCGGCCCTTGGCCATCGTTGTTTATATAAAGGTTTTCTTCCCGTTATATCATGAAGGCTTGCTTTGCAAATCATGTAGCCCTCCTTTAACTTTGCAACTTTAATGATTCATGAAAGCCAACACAATTCAAACCCAAGAGCAATTTGATTATATATAGCTTTGGCAAATAGTTTGTCTCACATCCAAACAACCCAAATCCCAACTATTCGACATCATGATCGGGCTTGATTTGATTTTCAATTTCGAAATCAATTCTCTAACAGAACTATCCACCAAATTCTTCCAACAAATAAAACATTTATAATTCAATCCTTTGAAAATACATAGGTGATTTCCTCATATAATTCGATTCGCATTCGGTACTATGAAGTATGTTAGAGAGTAATTGATGAGTAAAAAAATGAGTAGTGCTAATTTATAAGAATCATCATTTATTAAAATTTAAAAATAATCATGAGATGTATAAAATATAAATTATAAAGAATGTCATATCCATCCAAAATATGCAACATCGATTTGTTGCAATAAGAATATCTAATCATCTTCTACTATACATCTGAATCAACTTTCATGTCTTTATTCATTTTTCTTATTTTAATGTTCTTGGTTTGTATATCCTTTCTTTTTCATTTGTAAATGTGTTGGTTTCTACTTAACTTTGTTCACATATTTGTTCAACCCGTTTTTTATTCCATAAAATTTCTAAATCTGAGATTGAAATTAAGAGGGAATTATCTCCAATTCTGCCCTAATATGAGCCTGTACCTCTCTTTAATTATGACCAAATTTTTATGAATTTTATCCAAATCCATATGGAATGTGTCATTTTGGCCTTCCCTCAACTATTTGTCATGAGAAACCAAAGGTTGAAAATTAGGGAAAAGAGAATAGAATATAATGATAGATGTCGTCTATTTTTTCTTCCTAATCCATGTTATTTTTTTTATAAAATCCAAAGAAAGAAAAAGAAATTAGAAGACTGTGGTGTGATAAGGGCCGTCAGTTAGAAGACTACTTCGCCTTTAAATGTGTATGGTTTTAATGATATATATTTTGTGCCATGAATTAAACTATTCAGATTCATATATATAACAAAGTCCCATCAAACAAAATTCAATTATGTCATATGAATCGATTATGATAATGGAAGAAATAAAATCTGCATTAAATCTCAGATACTATTAATTATTTCTCTAAAAGAGGGTTTCACTTATCAAGACTATATATACGAAAGTATAAAATTATTTCAAAAAGGATATCTTATTTCATATTTATTATATATCTAGCAATTTGTATAACTTTTCTTATTTAATGTTATTTTAAATCATTTCATATTTCATTTTCTGATTTTATAATTCACTTTAGAAAATATTACTTATAAAGTCCAACAAAGATTAGTAGTTCATTATGAAGAAATGAGGTAATCTTACAAAATTAGATTACCTGAATTACCGTAAAATAATATTAATTAATAATAATCGTTAGTCATGATTAACAAAAGCTAAAAAGAAGTTATTGAACACATCATTCTTCAAAATGATCCATCCGCAATATTGCCAAACAGCCATGGTTTCTTCATGATCGCGTCTTGTTCTTCAATTTATCGCGGTTGCGAAATGGCTTTTTCCAAAGCCGCCGCTATTACATGATCCGCTGGATTGATATGGTAGAAAACCGCAATACGATTTGCCCAAATTCTTGTCTGCATTCCATGATCTTTGCAAGCTCCTCCAAACACCTCGATTCCACAATTTTTTGAGAAACAATGATGCGGTAAGATCCTGAATCTTCGTAGCTTTTAAGCTCATCAATCTCTTCTCCCCAGTAAGCCCACATCGCTCGAAGCCAATGCCACCTTCCGGCCAGATGATGACGAAAGATCGCGAATTGGTGAGCGGTGTTCTCACCCTTCAGCAGCCCAAGAACACGCGTCGATTCCCACTTCTTACCGAGAAAGTTGTGCCAGCAGATATGAATCGACTACACAGCCAAAGCCATTTCGCCAACAACCTGTTTCTCACAAGGCGCGCGAACTTAAACCCACATGCAGAAGACAGAAAAATAAAAATTTAAAGGTGGTGCCAGATTTCGGAACCCGTGTCAAAATAGTTGAATCATATAAAAACAAGAGATGAGAAAATTATATCGAGTACCTTCTTTAATCAAAGGACGAATGCAAGAAAGATAGATGCCCGCCTTTGTAGCTTATTTCAGAACGGCAATAAAATTCTCCGCTGAGATCCAGAACAAGATGGATTCCTGAGTCAATCTCACTTTCTGTAGAAGAAAAAATATCTAGTTTTATTCTACCCATTTCTAAATTCTACATAATCAAAATTCACGAAAAACTAACTTTGTAAGAAAACCATCCAACTTCCATTTCAAAAACCCCAAATTTTTATATGAGCAAAACAGAAACCATCAAAATTCAAACACCCCGAAAAAGAAAAATGTAATCTGAGAAATCGTGGCTCTGAACTAAAATCATCACAAAGTTGGCAATCCCACTTTAAAATCAACAAAACCAAAAAACAAAACGAATGAAGAAAAATAATCGCTGGATTGCCTTGCTGACCTGGGTGTAGGAGATGATCGATGAAGAAAGGCAAAATTCCCATTTTTTCCCTTCCTCCGATCCCCTACGCCGGTGAGATAGGAGTATATTGTTTTATGACCTGAGAGAGAGAAAAACAGGATTGGGGTGAGAGAGGCGTGAGAGAGAGATTAGGACATCTGAGAGAGAGAGGAGGCAAATAGAACAAAAACCTAAAACTCAAAAGGTCTATCCAACGTCTTTTTCCTTTCTCACCTATTATTGATTTAGAATATCCAATCACACCCGCCAATCTATGGGATGGTATATCACACCTATTTTGAATCTTGTTTTTTCCATGATTTAATTATAGTAATACAAAGTATTCTCACTTGAGAGAAAACACCACGTTTATCTTCTTACTTTATTCCTTTATTAAATAATTTTGGTAATCATCATCAAGCATCTTTCTTTTTTTTTTGTTAAATGTTTGGTTAAAGATGTCAAATATCCAAATTCTAAAACTAACCTTCCCTGTCAAGAACCATAGACAAAATGTCCTTTATTATCATATTTTATATTATGTTTTTATATAAGAGAGTTTATTTTCGGTTGTAAAAAATAAAAAGAGTATTTTTGTCAAAATAAGGTAAAATTTTGATGAAGTTGATTCTAGAAATTAATAATTTAAAAGGTCTTTAATCAAATCACCACTGAGAATCGGTGACACCAGTCCCACTTGCTCCACGAAAGCGATTTAAAGCGCGATAGTCTCAAATTACAAACCAATGAGTTTCGCTGCTATTTGCAAGACATGGGATGCAGAGAAAGAATCCAATTGTGCATCTGCCTGTTACGGCGAGTACACCGCCACAAGGTCTCATGGAGGCAACAATCTTTCTATCTATAAAAGTAATTTTATTGGGCTGAAAATCCAATTTGTATTATTAATAAATCTAATATAATGGCACCTTATAAGATAATATTAATAAAAAAAATATTTATATTCTTTAGTATTAAACTAATCCAATTAAACAATATTAATATTTCTTATTAGATTCTAACTGGGCGATTAAATAAATCACACAAACTCGTTGATTAGAATCAAACAATAAGAAAAAAATAAAGCGGAATTGAAACTGTATTCGCAAAATGATTACCACAACAAAAGAATTGAGCTGTATAATGGCAGCATTTTTTAAAATGATAGAAACAGAGGCTCTGAGTCCAAACGATGAATATTGCCAAAAGTCTTGCATTTGATATGAAAATAGAGTCAATGCCTCTAACAAAACGCCGTTTGTAAAATAATTTGATGAGAATGATCGCGATGAAGAGATACGAATACCTTCATATCAATGTCAAACCAATCATTCTTCGTCACAAAATGACAGATGAAAATATCCATCATCAAAATTTATAGTTTAATTGCATCTTTTGTACATACATGGTAAGTTATACGATAAGCATCCATGTTTACTTTTATTCAAGGGTTGAATCGATGATCAAATCAAAGATTCGTAAAATTGATTGAAAATATCACTTGATCGATGTTTCAATTGGTTGAACTAATAATCTGATCCACCTTTCTATACACAAAGTAGATCATCCCTATAAAAAGAAAGATAATGGGATTCTATGTCGGTAAAAAGAATATATGAACAGCATGTGTAAACAATAATAATTTTAGTAGAGCGTTAAAATTTTAAAAGTATATAGACCTCTAAAATTTATATTTATATTATTATTAAACATTATTTTTGATTTTATTCATTATTTGATTACTTTCAATTCCTCTCCCATACCTAGTCAACTTACCCAACCTAATCCTCCTCCCTTTATCTTTTGTTGGGAGACCAAAACCCGGCTCCCTCTACATTTTTTTTTTAAAGGAGAAGATAATAATACTTCACCAACCGGTCGTCAAATATATAATTCTAAGATGGCGTGTGTCATTAATTACACACTAATTAGTTCAATGGGCAA
Source organism: Tetrastigma voinierianum (assembly GCA_016808115.1). Classification (NCBI taxonomy): domain Eukaryota; kingdom Viridiplantae; phylum Streptophyta; class Magnoliopsida; order Vitales; family Vitaceae; genus Tetrastigma; species Tetrastigma voinierianum. Next base: position 80,125 of record JAEQBH010005706.1, read on the forward strand.
AGGATTGAAAGAAGCGTAGATAAAGAAAATGTACCATATTTGAGTATTCAATATGGGGTATAAAATACTTTAACATCAGAATGCATATTATAAATTTCATCGGTTAATAATAATCCCGTGAATGATATCACATGAGTTTGGAAAATCATATTAACTGGCAAGGTTTTTCATCCACTGATGGCGAAAAGAAGTTGTTTCAACGATATCGGATAAAATATTGCGCGGATTTCAGAACATTCTAAATATTTTTTAAAATGAATCATCATTTTTGAATAGACCATACTCAATCGTGATTTGTTACAATAACAAAGGTTACAATATTAGTAAATATATCAGTGTTTACGACATCATCGCGGTTAATATGTTCGGTCATCACCTTTTATTTTTATTGAAAATATTATAATTACCTAATTTATTCACAATTGATTCTCATTGGAGTTATCTGCAAATAGTTTTTAATTATGATATTCTTTCTAGATAAGTTTTTCAGTAATTATATTTTATCATCTATAGTTTATATATTTTTACTTTCCTTTATTCTCATTCTTTAATCGAGCTCACGTCCTTAATCTCCGCTGTCATTAAAAATTCGTTTGAGTTTCAAAGAAACTCCACTCATCATTTGCCATTGAATTAAGAGTCGTGTCTTTCATCATTGTTTTTGTTGGGTTTTGATTTCCTTAATTCCTACAAAATAAAACAAGATCTTTGATGAAAACGGTTTTGCCGAAATTGTTAAGAAATCTTCTTATTTCAAAAGAAAATGGTAGGAGTGATTTCTTATCGGCATTTTCATCTCCATAGTTTTTTTTTTTTTTTTTACTCAAATTGATTCAAAACTACAAGAAAGAATATATTTTCCATTTTTAGAATACTAATATTTCCATACCAATACAAAATCAAAACTAAAAAGAGGATCCAAATATACATTTGTAAGTCCAACTTGATGCTACTATCCAAGTAGTGGCCTAAATTAAAATGTTGTTCACTCGCTTCTGTCGCAAAGGGTAAAGACACGCCAGAGCAGAGAGAGAGGTTACAAGTTTCTAATTTAAATAAATATTAATGAGGTTTTATTTACCTAAATCATATTATAAACAAATTCCTACATTAAATTCGTTATTTAAACTTTCCAAACAAACAAAAAAAGGCAAAAAAAATAAAAGAACTGAATTCAGATTCATGTGCATTGATTAATTAAATAAAGGAATCGAATTTTCCAAACAATGCAAAATGTTGCTCAGTTCAATATCGCTGGCGCGATGTAAAGAGATTAAGGCAATTTCAAACGCGTTACCCGAATTCGTCATCAACAAACAGCGTGATATTTTGAGAATAACATCAGACGCCGCCATTCTACCTCAAAACACCCGCATAACGTTCTTTTTGAGGGTATATGGGTTGGTTTATTTCAGGATAAATTCGGCTTTAAATGCCATTCTTATGGCTCCAATTTCTGACGTGGAGTGGTGACAGGATTTGCACTTTTGTTATGTGTGTTTAGTTTAGCCCAATCCACCCAAACGGCTGACCTAACGATCCCTGAATCTTTGGCAATAACGACGATCTGATCGGGCCACCCGCCCAGAAACATTCGCTCACGCGAACAATACCTAATCGCAACTAGTGTCGCTCTGGTCCCGCCAGATTGGTACTTCGACTTGTATAGCAAACTAGACGCAAAACCAATGCGCTTGCCGACCGACCTCCATTCTTAAAATAAAGTATTTTCTATTATTCTTTGAATTACCTTTACATTTTAAAAGGTCAAAAATATTCTGATGATAATATATAAAACATGGAAAGAAACCATTTTTTTACCTTATCTATCCTCCAATCAATCTACTTTATTGATGAGTTTACCTTTATATTCTTAAATGGATTTAAAATATAAATAAAAATTATAGGATTTGTCTTTTTAAATTTTTTGTTAAATTGAATAATTATTTTTAATTTAAATCTTTTATAAATAACCTTACTAAAAAGATGTTTTATGCTTTCACAACAAATAGAAATTATTTAATAAATAAAAGTATAACTTTGTAGACATTTTCATAACAAAGATGTCAGATATTCATGTTAAATCTTGCCAGGAAAAAGATAAACTTGGATTATGTCAATACATTTATAACACATCAAATAAATTCTGAAAACATTAAAGAAAAGTACGAAAGAGAAAGAGAGAAGGCAATACCTGAGAAGAGAGAGTGAAAATTGCATTTAGACATGATGCCTGATCTTCAAAGACCAGACTCATCTTTGTCAAAGGTTATCAACATTTCTGATATTTTCTTATAATTTATTTTGAGTCAAAAGAGATTGATGTATCTGTAATAACTTTTATTCTATACTCTCCTAATGTAAGCCTCAAGTATTTCATCTTTTGATCGACATCATTCTAATGACATTCTGAGGAAAAGTAGATTCAGAATATGTCTAAGCCCTTATCACCACCGTGATAGCTTCATCAATCTCATGTAAATCGCTTATCCAATTCATATAAATTGATCAATTGGGATATTAACGATGCGCTTAATGTAACATCATGCTTTATTATTTCTCATCATCAACACTATGAAAACAAAATTGAAGAATAGCAGAAAATCCATGAAATGATAAATAGATAATTATTTGTGAACAACATCCTATAAATAGGAAAATCCCATGAGATAAGAGTATTCCAACTTGCATGAACTTTTCTTCCTTCTCTATTCTACGACTATTCACATCACTCGCTGGATCACTTTTTTACAGTTCACGCCAATCTATTTGACACCTTAATTCCTGGTACTTATCTGAAATAAATACAGTTTACAAAGCAATATATCATAATCCTTCTAATTTTTTTTTTGAAATAACTGAATCTCAAATTTGAATTACAATTTGTTTTCATTTTTCGCAAAACCTACTAAATTCAAATATCGTGATTTTTATTAACTTGTCAAAACTAGGTCATCCAATTTAACATTATCCTCATTTGGCGTGACAATGCACACCATTAATAATAAAACATTAGTTTAATAATCTATTATTAACAATTTCAAGAATCAACTGCAGTCACCAAACTATTCATTATTGGTACATGTGAATGATGTTATTATCGCTTTCTATCGGTAAGGCAATGGAATGAGGGTGCTATTATCACATAAATTGGCCTGAAGACATCAATTAGTTTATTTAAGTAGAATCTTCCTTGTTTTAAAAGAGTATGACTGCGTATTATTGATATGGTATATGGTGCAGGTATGAATAATCTAATTAAGTGTTAATCAAACTTCATTTTTCTTAGTTTATTAAATCTTATTAAAACCATGAAAACAAACATATTATTAATACATGTTCTTGTTATCTAGTAGCTTCTTATATAATTAACTCAAAAACAACTATTTATATTTAAATTTTGAAAATTAACTATGGTTTCCTATTTAAAATTTAACAAAGATAAAACGTATAAATCTTTATAACAATCCTACTAAAAAACATGCTTTGATAGTTTCCATATCAAATATACATTAATAATGTGTTATAAATTTGTAGAGATTTTCAAGTAATTAAAGTGCTGATGTTTGGTATATTTTTTATTAATTTTATTGAACATGAACAAATAAATTAAAACAATGAATAAAAAAAATAGAGGAGAAAAGATATATAGAGAATAATTTTGGGGGAGAGAGTGAGAACTATAGAACATATTATTTTGATCTTTCGTGGTGTGGATCAGACCCTCCTTCCACAATATAACTTATTCTAATTTCCAAGATTATTCTGAGCTCAATATCGATGTGAATCCCATAACATTTTATTCTATGTCCCGCTCCCATTGCGCCTCGAAGTGGCTTCATCTTTCGATTCATATCATTCTGAATGTGATTCTGAGGTGTACAGAGCCCCAATGCGCCTAAGCCCTCACCATCATATTATAATCTTTCCATTAAATATGTCATTCACTGAAGATAATTTCTGATTCACTTGATATGCTTAATCTGAGAGGAAAAACCAAGAGGGTGTTTTTTTCTAATATCAACATCAGAGAGCAAAATCAAGAATAGTGCAAATCCAAGATGAAACGTTTTTGCATCATTGGTTTTGGGAGTTTCACATTTACTCACATCATCCACATTTCCTTATCTTTACCCACTCGTATTCACTTCCTGGCCTGAGGTAGAATAATAAAATCAAAGTTCATTCAATATCTCGTTGTGATCTAAGATCCTCGTGATATATATATGCAAAGGTAAAACAATATTAATCCCGCTGTCGCCTTCACAGAATAAAATCAAAATTTAATTTAGTGCGAGGGTAGAGATCAATCTATTGTCAACTGACAAATAATCTGGCTGATTTACAGAGAAACCAGCAGATCTTCACGGATTATAATTATATTATTGATGAAGTTTGAGCTTCACAACCGTTTTGTATTTGTTACGTCGTTAGACTTGATGGAAGCTCCAAATTCTTCCGCCACAAAGAATTGATTCATTAAAAGGCACCAGCCATGAGAGCTGAAATGACGCCTTACAGGCATGCCACGAACGTTGTTTCACACAATTAAATGATTAATGATGATAAAAATCCACAACCACTGTGATTTCTCCTTCCATGATTGCAACTCGCTGTAGACTGGAAGTTTGGCAAACCAGCGCTTCCTAAGCCCAAATTTCCTCATCACTATCTCCCGGTACCAAAGGTGGAGAACCCGATTGTGGGAGAGATTCGCCGTAGAGATCCAAATATCCAACGTTACTCTGTGGTCTAATAGCTGCTCCATCCAAAAGAAGCTCCTTACATTTCATCTTCACCATCTCCTCGGGTACTTCAGCGTGAGCAAACCCATGTTTTGTTAGATCCAAGGAGAGTCCAAACATCCGTAAATACTACTGGGAGTTCCTTAATAGCAGCCCACCTCAAAACAAAGTCTTTAAGATACTACTCACCATCTTCCGAAATTTCTAAGCTGATAATGCCAGAAGTATAGATCTGGTGATTCCAATATCCAATGCTGCTTGGGAGTTCCTTAATAGCAGTTTCCCTAGCCAAACTAAGTCTTCAAGCGGATCTTCATCTCACCATCTCTGGTATCTCTCATGCGGAGAAGTAACAGTCAGAGATTCAAGAGGATTCAAACAACCAGTCGTTGCCTGGTTCTTTAATAGGTTCCACCTAAATCTGGTTATTCGATCTTCGCCATCTCCGAAATTCTTCTGGTCGATAACCATATTACAGATTCGTTAGATTCAAATGATCCACGTTTATTGAGTTCTTCACTTATCATTACCATATCAAGCCTCGCCGCCTTCATCTTCAAACACCAGCAATTTCCTCCACTTTGAACACGCCCACATTAAGAAATTCAAGAGATGCCGGCATCGATGCCGCTTGCAATTTTTCGATCACTTTCCTGAAAATGGTTCCTTCCTGCACTATTATCATGAAATGCAATTTTAATGAGAATGTAATTTGCAAAAACCGCATGCAAAATCCTTTATTATTCAACCTTAAATTTGGTATTACTGATAATTTTCTGCATTTTGATGAGTCATAGAGTCACTATACCACCAATCACCTTTCATGACGCTGCAACAAAAATTATTCAAAAAATCTTAATTTGACTTAATTAATATAAACAAATAAATAAAATCAATAATGGTCAGGTAATTTTCCCTTCACTCTTCCAAAGTTTTTATATTATGATTCGTTGATTGCAACAAGGTTCTCCTGTAGATCAAAGTCTAATGGCAATACTTCCAAATCGCCCTGAACAAATCATATCTGAATCACTGAGAAACCCAAAGTCCTCGAGAGATGTTTGATACTCTTTTCCAGAATACCACCAATTTGAATAGACTTTGGTTAAACCGCTTTCTTTCATTCCAGCAAACACTTTTTATACCCCGCAAATATCTCGGCGAACCACATTTCTTCGATATGGATAACTCCTGGTGATAACGCCAACATATTATCTCTGAGAAAAAATAAATAATAATGGAAACAATAACATAAAACGTCTGAACCATTATATATGAGGATGATATGTGACTTTTTATAAACAAAATTTTAAATTTTTTTGATCCTCAAAAGGAAAATGTGTTTTATAAATTAGTTAATTCCTTTAATCTCTCAATTACAATGCACTATTAAATGATCATTCTAAGATTCCACAATCATCCATTTGCTATTAAATCTTAGATTGTTGTTAAGATAATTTCCCTAACCCATTTCTGTATTAAACTATATATATATCTTTGTTTATGAACAGCGATAGAGATATTTTGCCCTTAGAGATCCAATCCTTCGCTTCCAGCAATCATCTCACAAACTAAGATCCAATATTTTTGAAACCAAATCCCTGATCTTCTCCTTTTAAAAAAGCAAGCAAATATCTGTGGGGAATATTGCTCGCTGAAAATTAACAAACCTACCATAGTCATCCAAGTACGATTCTGGATTTTTGCATTAGTATGTCAATTTATGCAATTCACTTTCTCCCATTCATCAAGTTCATTGCCACGCAAAAGAGAGCCTGAAATTTCTTAAATGTAAGAAGACCTCACAATAATGTATTATGACCTGGTAGAGAACTATACCCTTCGTGAAGACTTTGTTAATGCACATAGATCAAAGAGCTTCTTCGAGATATCTTGGCATTTTAATCCTTCAATCTCAAATATCGCCATCAACTTTATGGAAAAGAATTCTACTCCCAGTTTGTTATTAACACTCTACTTCCTCTCCCATACTCAATGAGGTATCTCAAACTAGATATTCTATTAGTTTCAAACGCCATCATCCATCATCAAAAAACAATATATCTTCTAGATTTCGAGAGTATTTTGTATTACTTGGGCTCCTTGGCTAATGTTGCTTATATAAAGGTTTTCTCCCTGCTATCACAGAAGCCAGCTTAATCATGCAGCCCTCCTTATCCAGAATCTTGACATTTTAAGGAGTTTATCAATAATTCCAAACCATGATAAATTTGATTATATATAGTTTTTGGTAATGGTTGTTCTCAATGACCACCAATCCCAATCCCAAATCATTCTGACATCATGATCAATGGATCAACATCTTAATTTCAAATCTAATTTCTCAAATAGAACCATCTCACCAAATTCTCTCCAACAAATAATTACTTATAATCAATCCTTGAAACAATGGCAAGAGCGATTTCCGTATACTCCGATTCGCACTGGTACCATGAAGTATGTTAGAGAGTAATCGATGAGCAAAATAATGTGCCGCTAATTTATAAGAACTCCAAGCTTATTCGGGCTAAAATTTAAAACAATCGTATGATGTATGCATGACAATTAGAAGAAAATTCAATCCAAAACATAAAAACACTACTGGCTGGCACAAGAATATTCACCACCTCACTGTCATACATTTATCTAACCTTCTTACCATGTTCCTTCTTCTCCATTTTCCATTGAATGTCTTCTGTTTCAAAGAGGACCTTTTTCAATTTGCACGTGTCATTTCATTTGACCTTGTTCATATTTAACAAACCAGCTAGTGTCTTATTCCCAAAATTCCTAAACTAGATTTAAAATTAATATAAATTTTCCCAATTTTGCTCCTAATATGAGCCTGAATTTCCTTAATTCACATCCAAATTTTCCCAATTTTATTCAAATCCATATGAATGTCATTTTGTTTCCTCCCAACTTTATCGGTCAAGTAGAAAATCCAAGAAAGAAATTAGGGGAAAGAACAGAATAGAACAAAGATGTCATTCTGTTTTCCTAACCCAAGGCAATGAGAACCAAAACAAAACAAAGAAACAGCGACCATGCAAGACAGGTGCCTGCAAAGAATCCTCCCTCCTCCTCCTCTCCTCTCTCTTCCTTCTCTCCTCCTCCTTCTTCTTAAAACATCCGTTGTCAATGCAAAAAGTAATATCAGACTAAGGACATTTCGAAGTTATGGAATAAACTTTAAGACACCATCAGACCCAAAAAGATATTAAGGTAAAGTTGGATATTTAGCTAATATCAAGGGCATTTATGCACCCATTCCAATCTAGATGTTGCACTGTGGGAAGAACGAGGCCTTTATTGAAGTCCAATCAGAAATTTGAATAATATGAAGATCAAAAGATCGGGCAAAGAAATATCCGCTGATGTTTACTTCCGTAGCTTACTCCATGCCCATCCGTTACATGACAAACACCTTCCATATGCGAGCGCTAACAGCACCAAATGACGCTTGTTCTTTGACTTTTATAATGGAGGGACAAGAATGAGTTAAGAGAGTTATAAAATATTAGAGGCGGCATCTCTGACCGTAAAAGTCTCGAGCAAAGTGATCACATACTATGTATCAAAATTCCCTATCCTTCCAACTCACAGAACGCTATTGTTTTACAAGATTCCTAGTCATAACAGGCAAAGAGACTGAAGATCTTATTTTTAACTCCAGAAGACACTGTACTGATGAACTGGTCAATATTCAAAACACTAAAAACAAGATGGTGAGACTATCTTTGTGTGCATCAAGTATTCTAAACGATTAATTTAATTATTCACTTTTGTAAAAGATATTTTTCATGCAAATAATTAGATTTATCACATTTTCTTTTTTCACTTAATAATAGTTTTTAATCTTTCCAAATGTCCGAATCTTGATTTGCGATAACAAATACTTTGTATCTGAATCATCTAAAAATGTGAATGAAAATTATGAAACACAAGAAGATTTTAATTTATGAAAATGACAAGATTTCAAATTTAAAACATATTCCATTTATTGATATTCGAAATGAAACTTGTAGAGGATTGATCGTTACTTCTAATCCAATCTGATGATTTATTCTTAACTTAAAATTCACTTCCAGCAACACACCTAACGCTCATAGAGCCATCAGGTTCATTCTTGAAAGAATGAGTCAACTTATAAACTGAGATCATCTTTAATTCATATAAAAAACAAGAAATATATTACATATGACCCAAATTTACGTCATACCTATGAAACGAATGCTACTCATGATTAACGTTAGCTAAAAATAGTTATTGAACGTTACCCCCATCCACATGCCATCCGGAATATTGCTACCTACCAAGGCGCCCCTCTCCACTGAATCTTAGAGTTCTTCCAATTATTTATTATTAGGGAATGCTTTTCCAAAGTCAGCTTACTTATGTCACACATCCCACTGATTTGACATGGGTAGAAACCGTGAATACTATCTGCTCAAATTCTCGTCTCAGATTCCATTTTATCTGCAAGCTCCTCTCCAAAATACCACCTGATTCATACAATTTTTTTGAAAACAACATGGAAGATCCTCAATTCTTCATAGCTTTAGAAGCTCATGCTGTAACTTTCCTCCGTAAGTCATCGCCTCCAAAGTTTAACGCCACCGGGCCATGAGCATATGAGGCGGATCATGAAATTGTGAAGGGCGTTTCAAAATTTAAAGCTCGAAGAACATCGCAGATCTCCATCTTCTAATTAGTTTTAGAAGAAGAGGAGGAATCGCATCGCAATCGAAATGCCAGGGAAGCCAGCTTCCACATTTGAACTTCGCTTCGCGAAGGCAAAACAGAATCAACAGTGGTCAAATGTAAAATGTTGTTCAGCCTGGATGCCCGCCAGGAAGCTTATTTCCGCAACGGCAATAAATTTTCCCGCTAATATCGGAGAAATTAAGATGGATTCCGATATCGTGGCGCAATGTGAAACTTTCCCACCAATCTGCACAAATTTCAGCTCTATTCTGATTCGGATCAGGAAAACACCGAAGTAGGAATTGTTTTTTGTTTCTTTGAATTTGGTTTTTTGCCGAAACGTACTACAGATCAGTATCTATCCTGGCTGAAACAAAATCTGAGGTTTATTTATTTTATTCATCTCAGATGTGTCACACTGAATCAAGGTTCACTAGATCTGAGCCACCCATTTTCTTAGAGAAGAAAAAAGCCTGGCTCAATATTTTTACCATCTTCACCTATTTGATAATCAAAATCACAAAATAAACTTTGTAAGAAAACTATCCAACCTCTATTTTTAAAATCTAATTTTAAGATGAGCAAACAGAACCCATCAAAATCTCACATCTACTAAGAAAAAGTAACAGAAACCAAATTCGAATCAAAACTCACCGGCAAACACAATCCTGATCTTAACTTTAACAAAACCCAAAACAAAACAAGAAAAAAAAATCGCGGATTGCTCGGCCACCGTGTAGAGACATCAGATGGGCGAGGTGCCACTTTTCCTTTTTCTTCTTTCTTCTTTCTTCCTCCTCCTGATCCCCTTAACAGAGAGAGATAGAGGATGTTTTCACAGAGGATATGAGCTTAATCTCTATGAGAGAGAGGCAAATGATGGTGGAGAGCAGAGAGATTCAGCAGACCAGAGAAAAAGAGAGAAGCAAAACAACCTTTACCCTTTTTGCTTTCACTTATATGCGATTTAGAGTTCATCCAATTTTTCCACAATTGATCACAATATGGGATAGAATATGTGATTCACTTATTTTGAAAAGTTTTTTCAAAGGAAAACTCAAAATCACTTAAAAGTGGGCCTAACTGAGAGTAAGCAATCCTTGGCCTTTTTTTTCATTCACATCACACTTATTTCAGTTGTGCTCAGAAAATTAATGATAATTTCTAAAAAATGTGATTCATCCATTTTATTTTACCTTTTTTTCATTCACATCGATACTATTCTTCCAGCACCTATACATTGATAATTTCTAAAAAGATATTCATTCACTGTTTATATTTATGTTTTATCATTATCATGAATAGAATAATTTCCCACTAATAATTATTTCTTTATTAACAATGAGAAAACTAAATGTTTTTATTTGTTCATCATCAATCCATCTCATCAAATAAAATATTTTTAAAAAACTATCAGTAAAGAAAAGTGGAGACAAATAATAAAATAATTCAAAAAGTAACTTTGTTTTTCTCTTCAATGATTGTAATTATAGTGCACTTCTTTTTACTTTATTCCTTCAATCGGAATAATTGTAATCACCAATATTGAAGACTTTTTCTTTTTTAAGAAATATTTGACAACACTCCAAATTTTAAAACTTAACCTCTTTGGTTTTTCTTGAAGAACTCATAGTCAAAATACTCCTATTATTCTATTTATATATATTATAAAAGAGAGTTATTTTTTATATAAATATAATAGAGTATTTTTGCCAAAATGAGGTAAAATTGATGAAAAGTTAGATTTTAGAAATTCACATTCTGTAAAGGTTTTTTAATCAATCACCACAGGAATAGACACCTTAGCCCCACGGTTTCTCATTTAAAAGATTAAAGTATGATAGTCCAACGCAGGTCCAATGAGGCTTAGCCAAGTGATTAAAGGATTGTGTGGGATGTAGAGAAGAATCAGCAGGGTCGGCCTTGAAAAACATGAGGGCACTCGCGCGCCTTGTTATACATACTGCCCATGCATCTTATAATAAAACCACTATTAATATTAATAAATCTAATTAAAATTTTATGGTACATAATATTAATAAAAATTAATATTTAGTATTAACCGATCCAATTAATAAAATATTATGATTTTTATTAATTCTAATCCATATTTAAACAAATTTCAATAAACTGCCATTAAAACCCTCCAAACAACAAAAAGTAAAAAATAAAGGAATCGTAACTGGTATTCATGCAATATAATTTCGCAAACAAAAAGAATTGGTATGATAGCTGTTATTTTGAAACATAGAAATGAAGGGTTTGAATCCGTATGAATATTGCCAAAAGTCTTGCATCGGATATGAAAATAGAGTCAATGCCTCCGACAAATCACTGTTTAGAAAAACACCTGACAGAATTGGATCGCCGCAATTTAAGAGTACAATACCTTCTTCATATTGAATGTCATAACTCAATCATTTTCGTCTAAAATGTTGCAGATGGACAAAAATATTCTACATGAGACCAAAATTTCCGCAGGTTAATTGCACTTTTCTTTTACGTATTGGAATACGGTGAAGTTTACACCATAAACATCCATGTTTAAAGTTCAAGGGAAGCCGAATCAAGATCAACCGGGATCAAAACCCGGATCGGTAATATCACCACCGGATGTTTCAATTGGTTGAACTAACAATCTAATACAATTTTTCTTTTTTGTATGGTAGCGGATCGGATTTCGGCAAAAAGAATATGATCGGATTTTGGCGGTCATAAAGAAGATGGACTACATGTGTAACATACCATGAGACGTTAAAATTCTTAAAAGCAGCATAATCTTTAAAAATTTATATTATTATTAACATTATTTTTCTTATTCATTATCATTTTATCATTTTCAACTCCTTCCATACCTAGTCAAACTTACCCAACCCATCTCCTCTTTGTCTTTGTCAGATCCAAAACCCTGCTCTCTACATTTTTTTATTTGGTATGGGAGAAGTACACATAATTCTGCATGACAAGGCAGGTCACAACATTTAAGACTAATTAGCTCCAACAAAAGATCGAGTGAAGATAAAGAAAACAATGGATGACTGAAAAAGTATTTCATGTATAAAATATCGTTATCAGGTACCATATTATAATCACCTTGGTTAGATATCAACTCCAAAACATATCGTGAGTTTGAAAAATTCACACTAAATTTCATTTAAAAAGTAGTTTTTTTACTATCCACTGATATGAAAAAAAAACATACTCTTCAACTGATATTGACAAAATATTTGTGATTTTTCAGAATAATTCTTAAAACATTTTAAAATTAATCATCATTTTTTGTTTTAGACCTATTATACTTAAATCATATCAACATAATAACAGCGGAAGGTATGTGTTTATTTTATGGAAACTTCAATAAATCGCTAAATGCAAAATTTACCATCGACGTAATTGTTTCCTCCTCTGCGGCAGATGGCCTTCATTTCGCGTTATGTCACCGGGTATCACGGCCACTTAGCAACCCAAGAACCTCTACATTTCCACAACTCTAGTCATGTCTTCATCCTCTGCCTATAAATCATACCGTCCCATTTTCATGCTTTCCGTTCTAAAATGGTCGGTATATCAATGTGGTGGCTTTTTAAGAATACGTATACAAAATAGAAACATTAGTTTAATATTTTTCTACATCTCAAACCTTTATTTTGAAAGATTTAAACCGATACAAAGAATTAGTTAACAAGAAAAATTGAGGTTTTGATAATAAAGATTTATCCAATCAATGATATTTATCCTTAATATCCTGAAAGTCATAGATTTGATTCATGAAAGTTAATGATCATCGAGGTTCCACGCTGAATTTGTTAAAACTGCAATCTTCAATCAACAAACAACACTTACATTTATTAACAAATGTTATGATCAACCTTCAATTTCTTTCTAATAAGAATATCAAATTTTGAAACACAATTATTTTTCTTTTTTAAACCACAATCGAATATTTGGTCATTAATTTTGCCAAACCTTGAACATCCAACTTTAACATTATC
>JAEQBH010005707.1:0-179248 GCA_016808115.1 Tetrastigma voinierianum
AGAGGAGTTGGTTCATCTTAACTAGATTTTGCTACGGTTTGAAGTTTTATCGAGCTATAAATAAATCTTAGCAAAGTGAATGCTCTGTTGGGGAGTAGAGGAACTGAAGATATTCAGCCTTGGGATTGGGTCATAATGTTGGTTTTTTTCCAACAACTTACCTAGGGTTGCCTTTGGGAGCGAAACACAACTCTTTAAGGGTTTGGGATGGGGTGGAGGAAAGATACAGGAAAAGGCTAGCCCTTTGGAAGAGGCAATACTTCTTGAAAGGGGAGAGACTTACTATTATCTAAAGCACCCTCTCTAACATGCCAATTTATCTAATATCCATTTTCCGTATGCTGAAGGGAGTAAAATCAAGATTGGAAAAAATCCGAAGAGATTTTTTATGGGAAGGGGGAAACCTAGAAAGAAAAATGCATCAGGTAAACTAGAAGGTAGTTTGCTCCAACAAAGATAAGGGAGGTTTGGGAATTCGAGGTATGCTCAATCTCAATGGAGCTCTCCTTGGAAAATGGAGCCGTAGAATTGCAATAGAAGATAATATAGAAGGTGATGAGAATAATGAAGGCATGTAGAGAATTAGTCAATAAGTGGGGTGAGAGACCATGTTGTCAGTGGAAGATAGATTGTTAGTTTTTTAATCCACTAAGTATTATTATTATTATTATTATTATTATTATTATTATTTTTATTAATTAGATAATGTGCTAGATTTTAGGATCATTTAATTAGTGGGTTCATTATTTTTATTTGTATTTAAACTTTGAATGTTATCAAGTTGGAGGAGAAGAGTTTAATAAAAGTTAGTTAAGGTTTTATCTACGCCTGTGATAGATAATGTTAGAATGTTTTATCTAATTAAAATAGATAAAGCCTAACATTAGTATCGGAGCTGGGTGTAATGGCCACGATCAAAGAGTGCATTGAAAATTTGGAAGCCAAGTTTATGGAACTCCAATGCCGATTCCGCATAGTGGAGGTGGGAGTAGTCGATAAGCTCGCAAAGATCGAGGAAACAATCAACAAGCTTTCTAAAGCTTTGTTGTCCGACCAAGTTGGCGAAGCAAGCAATAATCATGTGCTTGTCTCTTTTAAATGTCATAGTCAAAGTATAGAGAAAGAAAGTCATAATAATTTTGAAGGCGGGTTACCACTTTTCGATTCTCAATTGGTAAGGTGGAATTTTTAGATTTTTAATGGGGATGGTCGAGGTTTGGTCCACTAGAGTGGAGCAAATTGTCATTCTCAGTACCCCGAATTCTCGAAAGGTTCCCTTGACTTATTTTCACGTGGAAGGTGAAGTTGTGTGGTGGTAGCGGTTGGAAATTTGTGACGCCTCCAATCCGGGGGTTCCGTTGACAACGTCGACTGGAATATATGGATGTCGGGTAGCAGGCACATTTGCGAAAATCGGGCGAGTGCTCCTTTGTACGGGAGGCTCTTCGAGTCTATGGCCTGTCCCGACCAGATTAACAATGACCAGCGCGGGTCCATATCTGATTAAAATGAGTAAAAATGGCCACGTGGGCCCGTACATCAATACTCACTAAATACATATCAACTATATAACATAGTTCAAGAGTTATTACATTACTCTTAACCAAAACAAATATCAAAATTTACAATTTTAATACATGTTCTACAAAATGAATATAACCATAGCTTCAGGCTTTCTTTTAAAATGCGGCCTCTAGTGAGCGCCGTCGCCATCGCTCACTGTCTTGAAATAGTGATCACTCGACGGGGGTGGCAAATGCAAATGAGATAATTTCTCGTGGGTTACTACTTTAAGTGTCATGGCAATGATCCTGCTTCAGCCGTCGTGATCATAAGATGTCTTATGTCCCGATCCATGTCTCGAGTCCTCACCAGGCTCCTCACATGCTAGCTGAATCTGAGTAAAATCTGGTTTTGAAATAAAATCTTTTTGTTACAGAAACATAATTCGGTAAATATATTAGACTGACCCTCAGGAATTGAATGCAATTTGGATAACCCTCAAACAATTCATGGGCCCTTTCAGGCGTGGTGTTTGACAACCTCCCAAACCTGATTCTCAGGGAAAATCTTTCGTTGAAATTATTTTCTCAAAAATTTTCGTTTTTTTTTTTTTTTTTTCTTTCATGTCATGCACTCATTCACAATATTACAGGGTGCCCGGTGCATATGGAATCGTTATGCAAATTCCATGACTCATCTTAATATATAAAACATGTATATCTTAACATAGTGCTGTAATTCATGATATTAGAGGGAAATTCACATCAATAACACCAAGAATTAACTCACATGGAAATTTGTCGACAAATCTAGCCGGTCGATTCTGAGATAAACCAATGACACAAAAATCACACCAAAATCAAACCCTCGGGTTGTGTTTGTTCGCGACATGCGATTAGGAGTTTCTTCGCTTTGTTGAAGCTTTTGGGACCGGATAACCAGATATACAGGCGCCATTGAGTCTCATCGAAAGTACAAAAAGATGACTCTTGTAGAAGAATAAGCCAAGTGGGAAAGATCACTCACCTCTTGGGTTGTCGATTTCCCATGAAATGGAATGTCACGCGTGGCCCTCGTAGCGTAGAACAGTTCTCTTGCTTGGCTGACGAGCAAACGGTCAAGACAATGGGAATCTAGAGAAAGACACACTCTCTCTTTATAAAATCACAACCTAACTCACTGCGTTTGCTCTTTCTTTGGAGAAGAAAACTATTATACTTTTGTCTTATTCATTTTAAACTTGATAATTCCGTCTATGTCCCTTCATTTCACTGGCTGACACATGACTTAATCTAAGTCATTCATCTCCATTATCTCACTAATCATGCGACATGTGTCGTATGAGTCGCGTGTAGTAGGTGACACTGTCGCATCGCATATCTCCTCTGAGTCGTTCACGACCTCGACACCGGTGCCTCGAAAAACGTGAAATTTTCGTGTGTCTCGGAATTCAATGAAATTCGACATGGTAGTAGATTTCGTAGAACGATTTCCATGATGAAGTGTCAGTTTCGTCATCGAGATCTAAAATTTCAGATTTACGGTCGAAATTACCGCTTTACCACTCGAAAATTAGAATTTTCTCACGGTTTTACATTCTCCCTCCTTAAAAAATTTAGATCAGAAGTGCATGACGATCTGCGAGATCACATGCGTATGCAGCGTCTTGTTATCGTGCATGTAAGCCCAGTCGTTTAAGTAGCTTAGTTAAGCGTACCTTCATCCCTAAGCGAGAGAGGGATAGGTGGCGCATCGTGTCCTCGCTCTCCCACGTTGACTCCTCCACATCCCGCGGTCTTTGTATGTGCATTTCGCTAGCCTCACGGTCTTCGCGTCGTAAAAACGATCTCGGCTATCCAATGCACATAGTCCTTCCCTCGAAGGTTGTCAGTGTCGACCTCGATCTCTCCCCCGATCCCGCACACATGAAAATTTGGATCTGGAGCGTATCTCAGGCGTAGGCCTTGAAATCAGTGGACTTTGACATGTTGGGCGGTGAAGCCAGCGATGCGCTCTGATGCACATCCTCAGTATCTTGAAGGGCGAACCTGTGATAAGCTTCCCTCGTTCTTGAGACGACCCTCCTCTCTTAGGCATCACCTTGAAGAGCGTGATCTCGACCTCGAACTCCTAAGGGTCGTGGCGCATGACATAAGCACCTTGACTCACGGCGCAAAAACATTTGTCGTATCGGCGCTCACCTTCTGAGTGTCTGTCAGTCGGGACGTGATAGAGCTCTCTCCCACCTCGGTCCAGGCATAACGGTGACATGCATGGCCTCCTTCTGATACCTCGTATGGTGCCAATACGTATACTACGCCCCGATAAGCTGTTGTTGTGGGGTGAATTCCACTAACGGAAAATCTCTTCCCAACTACCTTATGATCCGGGACGCATGCCGTAGCATGTCCTCTAACACTGTTTAGTCCTCTACGGCGACCGTGCATGCAATGGGTGGAAAATTTGTGCTCGTGGTCAGCCGTGTGCCCTTCTTTTGGAAACTTTTCCCAGTGCGCTGTAAATCTTGGGTCTCTGTCAGGCCATATGGATGCGTGGTACTCCATGTGGCTAGGACGATCTCTTGAATATACAACGGTGAATCTCTACAATGTGAAGGTCATCGCACGACTAGAAAAGTATGCTTGGAAGCCGTTAATGTGAACCGTGGTAGGTCCTTATCACCAGCAAATCTTAGCATCATATCCCGGGTAGTGTCAAATTGGCGGTGGTCATGAAAATCGTCGTGACGTCTTTCGCCCGTGTTTATCTCCGATATTTGAGTAGCCTGGCGGCTTCTATTGCCCGGCCTTAACTTGTTGACCACGTGAGACATCCTTCGAGCGAGTCCCTACGTGTCTCTTCGTTTCCGTTCAGAGTATCTGTGTGAAAGATCACGACATCTTCGGTGTCACTGGATACCATGACAATCCCGAGTAGTGAAACTCCCTGAGAATCTCCTCCCTCAAATCGGTCATTGGGAACCAACACACAGTCACTATCACAGAAGACTACCATCTACGTGGGCCGGTGACCCTCGTCATACATCTTGGCTGTGCGATTTAATGGACCTTTATCTCGCGTCCACGTCACACAGGACTCGATCCTTTCTACTCAGCCAGAGCGGTGTATTTCTTAAACTCCTGGCGTACCACAGGCGATCGCGGTCGCTGTAGCCCTAGCCCATCCCACGGTCGTCGTTCGCCACTCACGGGAAGCTATCTTGGCAATGCTCCTGTGACTTCGATTAAGTGCATCGGCCGCGTTGCCTTACCCGGGATGGTAATCTGAGAAGTGAAATAAATGTCACTCTGGGTTTCGTCAAATGCGTTCTTGCTCATGTTGAGTCAGATTCGCGTGAAAATATACTTAAGACTTTTATGGTGCAGTGCCAGCTCGGGTGTTAAATGCATATAAATAGTGGGCGCCCAGATCTTGAGGCGAGACTACGGCCTTGACTCCGTGTCGTGTGTGAGGTAATTACGCTCATGATTCTTATTGTGAATATGAGCCTCACCCTTCGGATTTCACATTAATAGTGCCGTCCGTGCGGCGTCATGATACACTTTGTGTACCCCTGTCCACAATAGGGACTATCGAGATAGGAATCATTAGTAAGCCTCCTCTTTAACTCTTGGAATGCCTCCTCGCATCGGTCATCCCAATCAAACTTGACCTCCTTAGGGTTAATCTGTCATAAGTCTTGCATTGTTGGAGAAATCCTCGATGAATCTCTGTAGTACCCGGTGATCGAAACTCGTATCACCAGTGCGACCCCGGTCTCTCTCGACTCATCACGGCCTCGACCTTCTACGGGTCCAACGGCGCTTTGATGTTGACCTGCGTATTGAAAATCTAAACTCGATAAGCCCGAAACTTCGCGCACTTCTTGAACTTGGCGTATAAATATTCGCGATCTCAGCAATGTAAAAGCGATCTCAGTGATCCTGTGCTCCTGTGGGAGTAGATCGAAATGTCATCCCACGAAGACCACGACAAATTGATACGAATAGGGTTGGAATACCACAGCCATGAGATCCTTAAATCTTCTTTGGCGCGTGTCGATCAAAGGAGGCATCAAGTAAACTCAGAAGTGCCATGCTTGGCGTCTGAAAGTTGTCTTAGGGATGTCTGTCTCCCAACCTCGGTGATGGTAACCCAGTCGAATGTACATCTTGGGTAGACTCGCGCTCCTCTCAGTGATTAAGCGAATCGTCGATCCTCGACGATGGAGTCATAGGTCTTGATCGTAACCGCATTCAGCGTCATGGTGATGCCGCGGTCGAAGGGTCTTGTCGCCTTTCTTCGCAAATGGAGCCAGGAGCGCCACGACGGTGAAGTGCTCGATTAATGAACCCCTTGTCCATTAGCTCCTGTAGGCTGGACTTTGAGTTCTACTTGGCTTCAGTGGTGCATCTATCTGCGAAGTCATAAAGATGAGCGAAGTACCGGTGTAACTTCGATCACAGAAGTCTCTGACCCTCTGTGGAGGCAATCCGTGCTCATCAGGAAGAGCATCCTCATGCTATGGAAGCTACTCGAGGTAGATCTAAGTCAGGTCTCATGCTCGTCCTGCAGGAGTAAGGCTTGCTAATGACATGGCCCAATCCCGACACGGACTGTTCATACAACATGCAGGCGAAATATCATGCTTGTCTGAAATCTGACCACGGTATCGTGCTGCGTGTAGGCGGTAACCCTCTTATGCTCCTGATCGATACTCGCTCTGTAAGGCTGTCGACCCGATGTCAGGATGACGTCGGCTTCCCGGCGTGTCCTGACCACCGAGGTCAGCAATGAGTAGAATCAACGAGATCTACGGTAGCTTTCATGATCGACATATCATCCTATCCTCACCTAATCACAGGGAGAGCTCACCTCTACGGGCTCCTCAGGCTCGACCTCTAAGCCCGACCACATCACGCGAATCTGAAATAGTGAATATGATGCATCGAAGCAAACCGTGCAGGTACTCGCGTACCTGCATGTCAGATTCGTCTGCATCTCGGCCTCGGTACCATGAGACCTCTGCCTCTAGGAACTGATCTTGTCTCCCTTATGCAGGCTTATGGCCGATGGAAGCTTGTCATTCTAGCCTGCCCGGCCGAATCCTCGGCTTGCAAGTCTGTCCTCGACCGACACGTGCTCTGGTCTGGCTATGTGGCCGTCTGCCATGTCTTGGAGTGCTTGTGCGGCGCCTTGGGACGTCTCGGTATCTCCCAACCCGTACTAGGGTGTGGGCTTGGCCCATGTCACTCCTGTCCCTCAGTGGCTGAAATTTGGCGACCTATTTTTGGCGTCGCAGGAGGAGACATTGGCCATTGGGGTCGCGACCGGTTTTGAGATCGCGACTTGGCTGTTGGAAGTTTGAGGTCGCGACCCCATTTTGAGGTCACGACCTGGTTTGTCTTTGTTGGGTTAGAAGGGAGGTCGCGACATGGGACTGACGTCACGACCTGGCTTGGTCGTCCAGGAGGTCATGACTTGGGAATGAAGTTGCGACCTGGCTTGGGGCTTGGCAGGGGGGACTCACGATCTGGCTGTGGCACGCCCCGAATCCGGGTCAGTTAATGACGGATTAACTGCGGAGATACTCATGGATGACGGGTGGCAAACCTTGGCTGCGAAAATCGAGGGCCAGTCTCATACGTGCGGAACACACAAGTCTGTGACGTCGACGATTAACAAGCGACCTTTGGGTCCATATACAATTAAAATGAGTAAAAATGGCGCGTGGGCGGTATCAATACTCACTAAATACATATCAGCTATATAAGCATAGTTCGAGTTATTACATTCTTTCTTACTTAAAAACAAATATCGAAATTTCTGATTTTAATCATGTTCTACAAAATGAATGCCAAAGCCACGGCAGTTTTCTTCAAATGACCTCTAGTGGCCTTGGTCACTCCCTCGCTCCACATTACTGAAATAGTGATCCCTCGACGGGGGTGGTATTGATAGAGATAATTTCCTACATGGGTTACTCACTAAATTACCGCATGTCATGGCAAACAATGCCTTTCAACCCAATCATTGATATACTTAAGATGTCCTCGTACCGTCACCATGTTTGAGTCCTCACCAGAGCTCCTTTACACATCTTTAAGCCAAATGTGAGTAAAATACAGTTTTCAAAACAAAAACTTTTGTTTAGAAAACTTGCTAAATATTCGGTAAATATATTGAATGACCTAGAAGTGAATCATTGGATAATATAAAGCGGTCGTAGTGGCTCAGAGCGTGAATTGTTGAACGACCTCAACCTGATTCTCGGGAAAATCTTAGTTGAAATTCATTTTCCGAACATTTTCATTTTTTTGTTTTAACCATGTCATGCACGACCCTGTATTACAGGGTCTTGAGTCTTTGCATCATGGAATGCGTTATCACTGGTCAAATGACTCATGCTAATATATAAAACGTATATACTAACATAATTAACTCACATAATTCATGTTATTAAATTCACATCAATAACACCAAATTAGCTCACGTGGGGTACAGTGCGAATCTAATGGTCGATTCTAAATCACTTTCGACAACACGAAATCACACGAAAATCAAACCACCGAGTTGGCACTTTGTTCAGCCCAGCGCGATTAGGGATTTCTTCGCTTTGTTCAAAGCTTTTGAGAATGCAAAATCAACCTGACGCCTGGCGCCAGCAATCCTCGTATCGTAAACCTTGTAAAGAATAAACCGATAGGAAAAGATTCTGCCTCTTGGAGTTGTCGGGCTGTGAATCGGGAATGTCGGCGCGTAGCCCTCGCCGCGTGAGACAGTTTTTTATGGCAGCGACGAGGCAAGACGGTCGAACGATGAGATCTAGAAAAGCCTTCTTATTTCTCTCTGCAAATCTGAAAACCTAACTCCTTTGCACGTTTGCTCTTTCTTTAGGCAGAAACTATTACTCCTTTTGTCTTATTCGTTTAACTTTTCGATAATTTCATGCATGTGCTTCAAACACTATTTGACGTAAACTAATCTGAATCATTCATACCAATCGTCTAGCTAATCATGCAGCGTATTGTCATATGGAGTACGTGTAGTAAGGTGACCTTTGTCACATCACATGTATCTCCTGGCCAGTTCTACGACACCCAGGCACGGTGCCTTGAAAAACAGAGTGTTGTCTTGAATTCTCTGAAATTGACGGTAGTTAGATTTCGGCCCGAGACAATTCAGGTGAAGTTCGTTTCGTCATCAGAGATCTAGAAAAATTTGGTTGGGCCAAAATGCTTGTTTGCATTTTGAGAGAAAATTAAATTTTCTCGGGTTTCTGAGCTTATGCATATAAAGAGATACTTGAAGATGATGACAAAGGAGTTCTTCATTCAGACCTTGAGAATGAGTTACTAGTTATAGTGGGGGTATTGATAAGCGTAATTAGTTTTTTATTTTTATAATTTTAATGTCTAGTTTATTAGGTTTGATGGTTTGTTTGTTATCCTTTTAATTTAAATAATTTTCCAATATTATATCGTCATTAACTTAGTGTCCTATTTTTTAGGTTAGTTGATATGTTAGTCACTTATTCGTTAAGTGGCCTATTTTTTAGGTTAGTGATTTAGCAGTTATTAATTTATTTTGTATTTAATCCTTTTGAAGAATAGAAAAGGGAGAGAAAAAACAATTCAAAGTTTTGTGGTTAGTTCTCACTCGGAGAGAGCATCTTCATATTTTTTATTTTTAAGTTATGACTGGAACCTATCATTGGTATCAGAGTTGACGATCATGACAACAAACAAAGAAAAAATTGAGTTGTTTGAATTAAGTGTTGGAGGATTGCATGATAGTATGAGCCATATGGAGTTGGGGGTCAACAACAAATTACACCAATTAGAGGCTGCTATCAATAGGATATCAGAAACCATATCACCAAAGCAGGACCCACTTCTAGCCATGCTTTTGAGCGTAATGAACATTCATGGAATGGGCATGTTCGAGATTGACTAGAAAGCAATCGTCCCATGTTCTCCTCTAAGTTGGCTAGACTCGAGTTCCCAAGATACTCTGGTGATGATCCCATAGAATGGCTCACACGAGTTGAACAATTCTTTGAATACTAGAGCACCTTGGGAGTCACAAAAAGTGTCTTTGGCAGCCCTGCCATCTAGAAGGTGAAACGAGCCACCGTAGCGGTGACTTCATAGGGCATATCAAGAGGAAGGAAAGGAAGTGTCATGGGACATGTTTGTGGAGGAGATATGGTCACGTTTTGGGCCTACAAATTGTTAAGATTTTGATGAATCCTTATCTAAGATACAACAAATGGGGTCCTTATGAGACTATCAAAAGGAGTTTGAATGGGTAGGCAATAGGGTGCATGGCTGGACACCAAAAGCACTTATGGGCACTTTTATGGAAGACCTTAAACCTGAGATTGCTGATGGGATTAGGATGTTCAAGCCAAAGACATTAAAGGAAGCCATTAGTTTAGCTAGAATGTGAGATGATCAATTGAGCCAAATGATAAGTGAGACCGACTCCCACATTTTAATATGAAGTGACTCCATCGTGAAACAACTCTCATGGGATGAGATCTGAAAAAAAAAAAAAGCGTATTGAGTTCTCTGCGACTAATTGCGATGAAGTTTACTCAGGGCATAGATGTAAGGGCCAATTATAACTCTTGGAAGGAAGCCCCGAGAAGAGGATGAAGAAGAGAGTAGATGATGATCAGAAGAATTCGAGTTCATGCTCTCATGGGATCGATTAAAGTTCACGAGAAGCTAAAGGATCTTTCATCGACCCAGACCTTGAGGACAAGGTTCCTTTTTGAAAGAATGAGGCGATGATAGGAGATAATGAAGTCGTGTAGAGAATTAATTAATAAGTGGGGTGAGAGACCACGTTGTTAGTGGAAGATAGATTGTTAGTGTGTGGCGCGTGTCGTCGTGCAGGGCAGGCTCGGAGTAGGAGCAGAACCCGAGGACAGTGGTCCTCCCACCTTTTTTTTTTTTTTTGAATCATTCGAGATAATCCGATACAACTACTTTTCCCGAACACATTTCAAATGCCACCGATGAAAATATATATATGTAAATACCACTTTAGCATGCAAGGGCCCGTCATTTGATGCCCAAAACTCCTTTTCATTCGATATGACGTTTATTTGCATTTGGTTAATTTCAGCGCTATACGCGGCGTTATTAGTCGTTTCAATATCGAATATTTACAAAACATAATCAGTTCAATTTTCGTAATAGTGTTTGTACAAAATGAGTCGAATAATTTCATGTATGCATGTGTGAAGCTTTACTTATCTGTGTGACTTTGGCGATGGCTACGGTCCCATTTCGACCCTACGTCTTCGTACTGTTCACTCGGTGCACAACGTGATGATAAGAGCAACGCCTTTAAGCATTTCATGCTTAGTGGTTCTATATAATATACTCTTCCATTTACGTTTAAATTAGATCTATCTGATTTTTTTTTTTCTAAAAGCGAGTGCTTTGAATCTTTTGAATGATCGATGCAAAATCTGATACATATATTCATTTCATATACATTCATTTACGGTTCATTGATCATTCCAAATATACACTTTCATATGCAATAAATCATTCAAAACACAAATCATGCATTTCATAAATATTCTTATAATTTTGACCTTAAACAAATTTAACCTATGCTTTCGGTACATAGGATAATGGAATTACCAACACGGTCCCAGATTTGTGAGTCGGTATAAAAAACATTTTGTTTATAACCTGATGCAGTCCGTGGGCCTCTGCGGTAGTTTATTAAATCGGTCGTGAGCAGCTGCGAATCTTTGTCCTCTTGGGCTACGGATCGGAGTGACATATTACGTTCGTTAGTCTTCTTAGTGACCACTGTGTTATACCCATCTATAACAACAGATTTAACGATTAACATTCTATTAAGGACGTTCGAATCATTCATAGCAAAATACAATATAGTATATACATCTATATACAAATAATTCATTTTTCAATACTCATGAAAATTTTCATATACAAATCATTTCACAATTAATTGCCTCAAATCAATTAAAACACTTAAATATACAGTTTATTGAAAATCATTTCAATAATAGAACAATGACTCATTAAAACTTGAAATAAGAAGAGATTGATGGAGAACAAACTCAGAAATGGAAACAAAGAGAGTCGAAACAATGAAAAAGCTTATTGCACTTGATTCCGATCCTCGAAATCTCGTCGATTCGGACTTTCCTCTTCGCTAGCCTATTCGATACATTAACAATGTCGGTTAGACTTTATTTGGGTTTCTAGTTAGGGTTGTTTTCTACCCTGACACACCTTCACTTGTAAAATTTTTAAGGAACAAATGAGTCATATTTTTTTATGACTTTCCTCAAGTCAATTGTTCCTACATAAATCTATTTTATTCGAAATTGGAATCATCAGAATTCGAAGCATGAAACACTCAGAAGTATATCCTAAGCAGTGGGACTATTCCTTTCAACATGACCAGAGGGGTGTAAACAAGGCTCTCTTTAGACGAATTTCTAGGTCTAATAGGGTCCAAATTTGGATACACTTATTTAAAAGAAATTTGTTCTCTTAAAAGTCTAGTTTACCCATAACACTCAATTTGGATGAGTGAAATTCAACTTATGGCCTAAATGCAGAAATTAATTCAGAAGCAACAGAAGTGTGGCGAGCCGGGGTGACACTTAATAGCCTCACTTTGAAGAATTTTTGAGTCTAATGGGGTTCAAAGTTGGATACACTTATTTCAGGGAGATTTGGTCTCATAGAAGTCTAGTTTAACCTAGAAATTTTAATCACTCAATTTGGATGAGTGATGACCAAGTTATGATAAAAACAAAAACATAAGTTTTGGAAAATTTTAGTGGTAATGCTCAAAAGCGTTCGGCTATCTGAAATTTACCAGTATGATTCAAAAAACCATATAACAACCCGACATTTGAAACTGAAATAAACCAATCAACATAATTTTTATACCAACTTAGGGTTCTTTCTAAACTTAAACACAACATTAAGGAAAGTTATAGTTTGATTCCTTATCTTTAAATCTTTGATTCTTCAACACCAATCTTCCTTCTTCCTCTTGATTACCTTAATCCTTGATTTCATGGAGCAAAGACTACTAATCTTCCTCCCTCTCTCACAACCGAAGAAACCCTAGCACTTTCTCTCCTTATTTTCACAAGATGTGCGAAATCATACAAAGGCCGATATTTAGTCTTTAATCAAAATCTTGCACTAAGCCTTGTTTGGCTATACACTAATTCCCATTTTTCTCATTTTGTCACTTTAAAGCTTCATTTCAATTTCATTACCACTTCGTTTCATTTCATTTCTACTTTGGTACTGACATTACTAATTTATGATCCTTAGGTCCTCATTTGACATTTTACTAAATTTATTTGGCTCTTGTAAAATTTAAGG
The DNA here is from genome assembly GCA_016808115.1 of Tetrastigma voinierianum. NCBI lineage: Eukaryota > Viridiplantae > Streptophyta > Magnoliopsida > Vitales > Vitaceae > Tetrastigma > Tetrastigma voinierianum. Next base: position 12,906 of record JAEQBH010005707.1, read on the forward strand.
GTTTTATAATTTTTCGTTTTAACCATTTAAACTCGGAAAAAAAGTATAATTTAACTTATTTCTGGTACGACATCATTGCCATTATTAGGGTATTTTCAGAGCGTTACAATTAGTTTTTTAATCCCCTAAGTATTATTTTATTTTATTAATTAGATAATATGCTAGCTTTTAGGATCATTTAATTACTGGGTTCATTATTTTTATTTGTATTTAAACTTTGAATGTTATCAAGTTGAGGAAGAAGAGTTTAATAAAAGTTAGTTAAAGTTTTATCTCGCCTCAATTAGATAATATTAAGGTGTTTTATCTAGCCTGGAATAGATAAATCCATTCGAAGGATGTAATAAGAGTAAAATATGAAGCTAAAGAGGGAGGTTGGTTCACTCAAAACACCATAAATTGCCATGGTCTTGGCATGTAGAAAGAGATAAGAAAAGAGGTTGTCCATTTGAGAACCACCAGTGAATTTCGGGTTGGGGATGGAAACATAGTTCTTTTGGGAGGATGTATGGTTCATGTCCTTTTTGTATCTCCTATCTGACCTTTACTCCTTGACTAACTCAAAAGGGGTTAAGGTGGTTGAAGTTTGGGAAGCTTCGAGAACCAAGATTTACAAGGCATTTCAATGATTGGGAGCTGGATATGGTCTAAGATTTCATTGCTATAGTTCAGAATAAGGAAATTTATCCTTCAATAGAGGACATGTTGGTTTGGAAGAAGACTACAAATGACACTTACTCAGTAAAATCATGCTTTGAACTTCTGGAAAGAGAGAGTTGCTTTTTCGCTCATGCAAAGCTCTTTTGGAATTTTAGTGTTCCTTCAAAAGTGGGGTTTTTTTATGGGACAAAGTGATAATCATGAATCAGCTTAAGATGAGAGGTTTTCTCCTAGCCAACAAATGTCTCTTTTGAGAGAGAAGATCTGACTTTTATTTACACCGCTCAAAGGTTTGGTTCAATGGGGAGGTTTCTGATCTTGTGTTGACATTTGTTTGGGCCTGTCTTTTTTTGGCTAGTGATATGTTAATCAGCTAGAAAGCTTCTCCTATTAAGAAACTAGAGAAAAAAATATGGCGGGCTGTTCCTTTGCATTTATTTTGGGCTATTTGGAAGGATAGAAAAGATAATAGTCTTTGAGAATACCGAATTTTCTCTTCCTAGACTGAAAAATTATTTTGTAATTTCCCTTTTGTCCTGGACTATCATAGTCTTAAAGCAGGATTTTTTGTACATTAGGAAGCTAGTAGCTCTTTAGTTTTTAGTCTTTTGGACTAGTAAGGTTTTTTGTTCGCCCTGCTCTTTTTGTACAGGTCTCCTACTCCCTTTTGTATACTTTTGGTTCCTAGTGAAACCTCACTGAAGGTTAACGCATTCTTTGTCTTTACCTAAAGAAATATAATAATGAATTTCTTTGTACTTTCCTTAGAAATGGTGTGGAAAGTAAGATAGAAAAGGAAGGGAAATTTATTTGAGTTGATTTACAATTTTTATTCAACAACTTTTCAAATGTTCTCTCAGTAAGACATAGTCCTCTCTTTAAGAACACAATCTTATACTTGTTATTTTTTTAATAAAAACTGTTCTTAAAATAATTTTTTAACATTAATAAGATTTCAAAATACATATAAGTAATTTTTTTTTTCTTAAAATTTTCATGATTAGTCAAATAAGGTAAATTGTACTCTTCATCATTTTCCATAAATTCTCAATGGATAGCCAAACAAGGGAAAAACTTATCCTCTTTTTCTTGCCTTTTTATGTCTTAACCTGTTCTTCCTTGTATTTTTGATAATAAGCATTGCTGTTTGCTTTGATGTTTTATAAAACACTACAAGGTTTAAACTAGAAATTGATTAAGTCATTTGTATTCTAGCTTTTGCTTTACCCATAATAAAAGTATGATATCTTATAAGGAAAATAAATAGGTTGAATATGGGCAATTATGAGAGTATGATATCTTAAACATTCAATGGTTTAGGATTGAGCGAGAAAAAGGGATTAGGTTCGACTTTGCATGAGAACATAATATTACAATTATGTTAAAAAAAAAAAAAATTGAATATGAGATGCCTTATATAGAGAATAGGTCGAAAATCTAGTTTTCGATATTTAGTTTATTGAATATATATAACTCTCAACAACAATTCTCAAATAATAGTTTTTAAGAATAATTTTTATTTGTTAACAAGAATAAATATTTATGTAAGAATTCAAATACTGAAAATTACTTTCTTTCAAGAAGCTAGAAGGTAGTGCACAACTATATATGACAAAAAAGATTTGAAGCATTGTCTATATTTTCAATTGTTTTCTCAAAATATTATATAAAGTGATGTTCTTAAAACACTTTAAATCCATTAAGAAAACCTATTTGTAAAAAATGTCTTTAGTAAATATTTTGTAAATGTAAAAACTGTGGAGTGAAAAAAATGTGGCGACTGTTTTGAGAAATATTTAAAACAAATATTCCAATCCCTATTTGCAAACCAGGATGGAAAGTTTTTGGACAATAAATAATGGCATGAAGCATGTTTTTCTTTTTTTTTAAAAAAAAAAAAAAAAAAATGGGGGTATGGGGACAGATTGATTGCTGATATATTAAGGAAAATCTTCCCCTTTTTGTGAGGCTGAGGCATGGCCAAGTGGATATGTTGGGTGTTTGTTGATTGAAACAATACCCATTCCCATTTACAAAACATTTAAGGGAAAAGGCAAAACATAATTATGATGATTTTCCTCATTTTTTTTTACCAAAGGTAATAAATTCTTACATTTAAAAAAAAAAAAAATACTAACTCCTTTTCTTATAGGTTGGAGACCATCATTCACCTTTTTCTCTCTTAATAATATTTTGAAAGCCATTGATCACTTGCTCAAATGGTAAATGTCTAGGATGAAACAGAAGCATACTCGAGTAATATGAACGGTGAGATAAAAGACATTTTTTTTATTAGTATTAAAATAATTTTAGGATCAATTTTTTTAATTAGTATTAAAATCTCACCTCTTGGGTACACCTTTGGCTGTATTTAAATCGCTGAGCAAAAGAACTGCCCCAAAATATATGATTTTCGCCAAGATTTATTTTATTTCAAAATTTTCATTTTAACTGTACTTCTATTATCAAAACCACATCGTCTTATCATGCCGTGTTGGACATGGTAGAGATTTGGAGTCTTGTTGAGATATAAAAATAAAATTATCAAAACTACTATATTTAAAAAACAAAATTTTTATTGAGGATTTAAATATGAAAAAAAAGTTTGGGATTTTAATTCCCTTTTAAATTTAATAAAATTTTATGCATTTCTTTGATTAATTCTATTCAAAGTACTTATGAGTTATGCATATAAATAAGAGTTTAAAGTAAAAATAATAATAATTTTTTAAATACACATGTAAGCTTCTTTTCAAAATATTCATAAAATTAGTCTTTTTATTTTTTAAAAATGCATTTATTAAATGCGATTTTGAAAATTAATCAACTGCGATTTTAAGATAAATTTAAAGTCGTATTTACCAACTTGTGGTTTTAAGGTTAATTTTCAAAGATCTTGTTAGTGACTGCGGTTTTAAAAAGCAAAAAAAAATCAGTTTAGTGAAAATTTTGAAAAGAAATCTAGATGTGTCATTTTTTTTCTAAAAATGAATTACTTTAATATGAAGCTCTATAAATAAGCTTTTGAAAGCTAAAAAAAACCATAGCTTCTAGTAAAATGTTTATTTTGACTTATGTGAGAAGTTACATGATAATAAATTAATTTCTAAAATTATAATTTTGGTTTCCTTTGACTTTAAACTAAAGTTTAAAAATAAGAAAGTTATTTCAAATAACACCTAAGAATAATACTATTATTTGGGTTTTTTTTGCAAAAAAATTAAACAAGGAAAGAAAATTTAAAAACAGCTTGATTTTATTTTTATTTTTAAGATCATATAATTATTAAATTCTTAAAAATTGATATAAAAGTTCCAGCTTTTTCAAAAAGGTAGAACACTTTCAAAATAAAAAAAAAATTGATAATTCTAACTTTATCTCAAGATAACATAATTAAAAATAAACCAATAAATAATATAATTAAAAAAAATGTATAAAATAAGCATTATTATTAAAATTATGAATTTTTGTGAAACTTTGCATTTAATCCTTAAGTGTTTTTTAAATATAGTAATATTCGTGAATTTTGTTTTATATCTCGTAAAAAGGAAACTGGCATTCTCATGCTCTAACGTGATATAACAGCAATGTTGTTTTAAAGTTAGAATTATAATTAAAATGAAAATTGTGGATATAATAATAAAATTCAGCCCAGAAGAGATTAAATATAAAAACAAAATTTTATTTAGAATTTAAATGTAAAGTCATGAAAGTCGGGTATTTTAATATCAATTTTCCCTAAAATAAATCCCATATTTAGAAAATGTTGAAAAAGAAAAACAAAAAAACAGAAATGATAAATAAATAAAGAAGGTAGAGGGGTGACAAAATTGGCCGTTGCTAACAAACCAAACAGCATGTCCATGTCCGTGTCCGTGTCCGTGTCCATCTTCCCCTCTCTCAATCTCAAACCCTAACCCTAATAAATTCTCTTCCCTCTCTCAAACCCCAACCCTAATAAAATTCTCCCAATTTCTCACCTTAAAACCCCACATTCTGCTGCAAATGAAAAACATGTCATCTACACTTTCCGTCACTTTCCATTGTTTTCTAGCGCTCTTCTTCCTCCTTTCAATCTGCTCCATCGCTGCGGCATCCTCCCTCTCCGTCCACGACGCCCTCCGCCACAACGGCCTCCCCATCGGGCTACTACCCACCAACGTCCTCAATTTCTCCCTCGACGCCACCTCTGGTCGCTTCGAGCTCCTCCTCCGCTGCGCTTGCAACGCCAAGTTCGAGAACCAGCTTCACTACGACTACAACGTCACCGGAACCCTCTCCTATGGCCAGATCAAGGGCATGTCCGGCGTCTCGGCGCAGGAGTTGTTTTTGTGGTTTCCCGTGAAGGGGATTCGCGTTGATATTCCGAGTTCTGGGTTGATTTATTTTGACGTTGGCGTAATTTACAAGCAATTTTCTCTGTCTCTGTTTGAGTCTCCACCGGATTGCACTGAGGTCACGGATTCGCCGCCCGAGCTCGTGTTCAGAGAAGACAGAATCGTGAATTCGGAGCTTTCTCAGGTCAGATTATCATATTTTTCGCCTTTTTCATTTGGAAAATTTTGATCTAAACTGTCTTAATTTTTGTAAATGAATTTCATTGTGCATTTTTAAAATATAATTTAGCTTCTTTATACAATTTTTGATCTATTTTGCAACTTAGAATGCTGAAATTCATGTAATGTGATGATTAACCGTAAGTCTGAATTGTATAGACATTTTTCCTTTTCCGTTTTCCTTTTTTGAAGTTTCATTGGGTTTTGTAATCGGGTTTTCCCAGTTCTTTGGTTGATGATTGAAACTTCTCGGTGCGGAAATATGTGGGAATGTGATGGTCCGGTGTGATGTTGGTTTTTTTTTTTCTTTTGCTTTGCAGTTAAGTTCAAGTCATGCCCCTTCACTGAGTAATGGTTTAGCTTGTTGCTTTGAAGAATTTTGGTTGGAAGGTTTTGGGAAAGTGAAGGTTTTTGTGAATTTGATAACTTTTTTCTAATAGGCTAGCTTATTGTTTAGGAGGGATTTTTATTTGTGGGAATTTGGTAGCTTTTTTTCAATCCTTTCCCCCCCTCATTGCAGTGGGTTTTGGTTCGTGCTAGTCTAGTTAGCTTATTGTTTCTGAAGAGCTTCAATTCATGAACAGAACTACACAATGTTGGAACTCAGGGGAATGCGATGGATGGTTTTGAATTTATTTGAGTTGTTCCTGCGGTGCCCCTTTTTCACTAAAATTAAGCTTATTTGGTGGGGATTACCTATTGACACTTGAAACATTCTTGATCATGAGTATGCTGAATTTTTTTGCTTCCAGTATCATGCCTCCCTTTTAATTCAAATTAGCTATTTTATTTATTTAATTAATTATGAAACTTAGCATAGTAAAATTTATGGACTAAACTGTTTAGTACAAAATAAAATTCATGGACTGAGATTGTTTGGGTACCAGCAATCTTTGTTCCAATAATCAGTTCTTATCGCGCCCTTTTAGAAATTACTGCCTTTGTTTGAAGAAATTTAGGTTGATCTGGATCTTGTTAGTGTTCAATTAGTGGGAATACGATGGTTGTGTAACTATGTTGAACTTGGTATTTCATAATTAGTTTACATCTCACCCCTTCTCTTAGTATAACTTAGTTTATCTTTGGAGAAATTTCGGTTCTTATATGAAACTTAGATGCAGAAACCTGTGCAGCTGTAATAGTTTTGTGTAAACATGATTACAGAACAGTATATTTTTAGAACAAATTCTTAAAAGCACTAATCTAAGACTTTTACAAGTGTTTTGAAGTTAGAAAATTGTTTAATATTTTAAAGGACAAAAAAGGCATTTTCAACAATAGTTTTCAAACAGGCTCCAATTATGTCAAGTTTGAGAATATGATAATTCTGAGTAAATACGCCTGGATTTCATTTTATACTTTGGTCTTGAACTTCTTGATGGGTTTGAAATGAATTTTATAACATATGATATTATTTTTCTGTCCTCTGTACCCTCACTCAATTCATTTTTATTCTAGTACAAAGGTGCTAATATTTGTTTCCCTTTGATTTCAGAGTCTATTTGGGAAGGTTGGATATGAAGCTGAACAAGATAATGCAATGAGGGCTCTTTCATAGGTTGTTGAGATTGGGAATCATTTGAGTTAAAGATCGATCTGTACCTTCTGCCTTAAGATACCATCAGAGAGTCTGGTTTGGCAGGTCTTATGCTTTGAGTATGTATTAGCGGTGCTTTATGTACAGACTTTTCGGCGGGTGCTTCATGTTTGCTGGAAAAATGAACAATTTTGAGAAAGATGAGAAAGAGGAAGAAAGAAAATGGCAGAAAAAAAGGCTATAGGATGTGGGTTTCGGGTCAGTGTTTTTGGCCAATAATCTGTTAGAAATTTGTGTTATTTTTGTCACCGTATCATCATACATATATCATTTATAGAGTATATATGATTGCTTATTGAACTTCTGTAAATGGAAAAACCTGTTTGTATCTCTGTATTGTTGTAATAAGTTTGAGATAAAATATATGGTTTTTGCTGTTACCTGACTCCCTGGAAAACAATTTCTCCTTTAGCTATTCTTTCTTCAAATTCTTTGTATAATTTGAAGTGTTCTTAATTTTTTTTCTTTGATATAATAGTTTCCCCAACTGCTTCTTATTGAAGATGAAGAAATAGGTGTGAGCTTTCCGGAAATTGTAGGACAAGAGCTGATCTGCTTCGCTTTTGCACTTCAATCTCTGGTATTTCACACACACATATATATACTATATATATATATATATATATATATATATATATATATATATATAGGTAATCTCTGGTATTTCATATTTGTAGTGATGGAGTTTGTGGGAACGTTATCAAATTCTTTCCATGGTGGAATTCTAGAATAGTGTGTAATAATTACAGCATTTTTTTGTGTAGACTTTTTTTTTTGTTTGAAAATGTAGGAGGATGGAGAATAATAACCTAGAAAGAGTTATGTTTGGTTCCCATAAAAATGTAAAGAAAAGAACATAGAAAAAATAGAAAAAGAAAAATAAGAAATAAATTTTAAATTGATGAATTTATATATTTTTTATTTTTTATTTTTATTTTACATGTAAAGATTAAATAATGAATAATATACAAATTTGTAACTATTTTTTATCTTTTGATTTTTTATTCCTATTCACTTTGCATTAGTAATTCTTATTATAGTGCTCATTAGGACTTGAGTTTACATCATTTTAGTTCTTATTATAATTCTTATTAGGATTTGAGTTTGAATCTCCGATGATTCATCTGACACTATCCGTAAATTTAGACCTTGAAGTATAAAAGTAATTTTTATTATATTTGATTTTTAGTATTTTTATATTGAAGTTAAACATAAAAAATTATTTTTCTTTAGGATATGCCGTTCTTGTCACATTTGAAAAAATGTAAGGCAAAGAAGAAGCAAAGAAAAGGAAAATAAATGTTGATAAATTATTTTGAAAATTACTATTTTAATTTGTAAGCTTATGAAACATGTATACATAAAAAAACGCTCTTTATTTCTTTGACATAAAAACACTCAATTAAACAATAACCTATCCTTATGAAATGAGCAATCGACAAAGAAAATAGGCTCGTGTGGTAGAGGATTCAGCGTTTAAAGTGAGGTAAAGGGAAAAAGGGAGGGAGCCTTGGGTTCGAATCATAGTGAGGATAGAAGAGTCGATTAACGACATTTGTTGCATTGTTTAGCGTGATCCTTGTGGGAGATTGTAAAGAAGAAAAATGTTTGGAACTCTATTCTTCTATGTATTTTTTGGACAGTTTGAAAGGAGCATGACTGTGTAGCTTTTAGAGAGGGGTCTTTAGTTGTATAGAAATTAAAGAATTCTTTTGTTTATAAATTTATGGAGTTAGAGCCGATTATACTTGGGGTGGGCATCTTCACTTTTGAGTTTTTTTGGGAGTGGATGACCTTAAATCGAGGAACGAAGAGGCTTTGTTTTTTGTTTGCCTTTGTTGTTCCCTTCTTGTTATTCGTATACTTCTTGCATACTATGTAGTTTATTTATAAAAAAAAAAAAAAAAAAAGGGGAAAGTATTTAAGAAGATGTATACACTAAAAAAGGGTCCCCAAGTGGTGAAAGATAATGTGATCTACCATTTCTTCTTTCCTGCGATAAAAGAATAACATTTCCTTTTCACTTGATCCAAAGTAAGGGTATTATTCCCTCAACAGCTTCCCAAGCAAAAAAGCATGTCACCTTAAACAAAGACAAGATCTTCAAATGCTAAGGCAGTAGTAATGAAACAAAGATCTTTCGACTCTAAAAAAAACAGTAAAAGACTTAACCCAAAAAGTCATGCCATTATAATAAGCCCAATCATCATCCTCTATCGTTCTTCTCTCCATAAAATCTTGTTTTCTTGGATGATTCTCAATATTGTCATTAAAAGGCCTAGAAAAACCATAAAAATCTCAAACTCCAGTCACTCCTTAGAGATGGAGTTAGGAGTAAACAAAAGAGGGAAAGAGCTTAACACTAGATGCTCATCCTTTACACCCTTACCATTTCTCCTCCTTCCTAAATCTTAATAGCTCCTTGATCATTTCCCATTGAAAAACAAGTTTAGGAAGTTCCTATTCTTTCTTATTGAACTTCTAAAGACCCACATCATACTCATAGTCATACCTCTCACCCACTTCTTAGAACATTTTCTATCTTCCTCCTATATTTCCTAGATAAAGTATTTTCTTCACAAAGCCCAACCAATTTACTATAAAGAGCTTTACTCATCATTGAAAGACATCCCATTTCACTCTTAAATGAAGCAAAATTACTTTCTATCTAATTAAATGAGGTTTTCCTAGAGCTCCATCACCTAAAAGAATCATCTCTTAATCTTTTTTTCAACCTCAATCTAACAACGTATCTTGACATCTAGAAGAGAGACATAAGGAGTAGGTGGTATGCTAAGTGCTTTGTCCTATAGAGGATTTCAGGGCATTATTTGACTAAAATCTTTAGAAAACTTGTTCTTACAAAATTTACATCAATATTAATGTCTCCAAATAGTGTTAGTTTAACAAGGAAGAGTCCGTAAATCAAAAGCCACGAGGAGTGAGACTTGTTGGTGTAGTAAGCAAGCTAGGGTTGACCTTGATGGAGGTAAGGCTGGAACAACAAAGAAGAGTTGGGTGGATTATGGGATAAATTAATAATATATCAAATGCCTTGTAAGGTTTATAGATTGCAGAAAGCGGTGTTACCCTTTTGAAAAGTTTCAACTTTTGAAACTTTGAAATTTGAAAATTTAAAGTGGTAACCTTTTAGAAGCAATACAACTGTAGTTCTTGATGAAATAACTACTATATAAAAGGATTATCTTTTACTGTTCTATCACATCAAAAACTTTATTCACTCTTTGAGATCTCCCGTGATTCGAGAGAGAGAGCAAAGTAAGGGGAAAACAAAAAGAGTTATACGAGTTGGTTCTTTGTGATCCAGGTTTGAAGCTTTGAAAATCGATAATTTGGGTATGTAAGATCCTATTTCTTTTCATGTTTCCATATTAAGTATATTTAGGATGTCATTAATATACAACTTTTATTTGAGTATCGGAGCACATTTGAACCTGCATACGGATATTTATTGAAAAAAAAAAAAAATTTGCAGGGATCTCATTTTCGAGTGCAGGATCTTTTGGTTTTAGTTTTTAATTGTTTTAGAATCATTAATCCACCTTTATATTTGATTTAATGTTTTTATGATTCTATAACAACATTGCTACTAAAAAAATAAAAAAAATCATGTTTACGGTTCTCATGGAAGTCTATCTGAGAAGAAGGCAATATTTAATAAATAAATAAATAAATACATAAATAGTATTTGGGCACATATGAAAAAGGCTTTATTCTCTGAGCCAGAGAAATGTGGCTTGAGCTTGTTGGAAAGCCCTTTAAAGTTTGGCCTGGTTTTGAATCAGACCACCCTACAACCAAAGGTTCAACTCAGAATGACTCTTCCACTAAGCCAACTTGGCTTGTGTGTTAAAAAATTTATATGTTTAATTCTTGTATGCTTCCGTATTCATTACGTGCTTAAACATTATTTATTAATTGCTCAAATCATGTTTATTTAAGAATAATACTAATAAAATTTACAATTTTTAAGGCTTTCTCATGCATGAATGTATTATTTATGCTTTGATTCTTTGTATAGAAATCAAATTGTGTGATAATTATGATTAATTATACAATTTTTATAGCATAATAGGATGGTTTAATTATGCTATTCAATTAAATTTGATATTATACATAAAACTAAAGTTTAGTGCCTAAGTTAGAAAGCACAACTAAATACTCATAAAATGTCCATGTGATCAATATAATTTTGGTTAGTTAGGGAATAGCCACAACATCTTTAATTAATTAAAATTATTTATTAGTTAAAAGATCACATGAGAAATGGAGACTATAAACTTGTAATTAATTATACTTAATATAATAAAATTTATCCCACCGGGGAAATTTTGTTATATTTATATAATTAATTAGGACCGAACATAAGTATTTTTATAATTCTGGGAATTATAAATTGGTACACAATTTGGTAGTTTTATCTTTAAAGATAGAAATGCAAACTATATAGTGGTTTTGGAACCTTGGAATATTAAGTGGTATGTAGGACTATACATGTCTAGGGGAAAGTCCGACAAAGGCGATAAAATGCTCGAGAAATTTAGTGGTTATTAAGAGGACCGTTGCTTGACCCTCCACTTACATAGGGGCTTTCTGGGTGTATATAAATCGTATCTTATATCAGGTTTCCCTAGGTTACTGTTCACCCATCAAAATTAAATAATTTGAAATTTCTATCATAAAGTTAAAGAGAACTAATTAAATAAAGATTTTGCCCATAGGTAATTTTTATTAAATTAGATATAGTTTAATGCGTGTTTTACATTGGTTAGTGATATAAGCCTCGAATCTAACATAAGCTTTTGGACTTTTACATTATCTCGGCTTCGTTAGATTCTGCAGTATGCACCTAGACATTTCAGAACTTAAGGGTGACAACTATAAAATATGGAAAGAAAGGATGCTCCTTCATTTAGGGTATATGGACATCGATTATGCCGTAAGGAAATCGGAACCACCATAAGTGATAGAAGAAAGCACACCTACTGAAGTTGCGCTATTTGAGCTATGAGAGAGATCCAATCAACTCAGCGTAATGTTCATTAAGACGAAAATCACTACTGGTATTAGGGGTTCTGTTGAGCAATATGATAAGGTTCAAGATTTGCTAAAAGCCATTGGTGAACAATTCGTCACTTCAAACAAAGCTTTGGCAAGTACCCTAATAATGAAGTTCTCTTCCATTCGTATCACAAGCGTTAGGGGTGTGCGTGAGCACATCATATAGATGAGGGACATCACGGCTCAACTTAAGAAACTTGGGATAGATATGTCGGAGTCCTTCCTAGTGCACTTTATTCTGAACACTCTTCCTCATCAATACGGGCCTTTTAAGATCTCATATAATACACATAAGGACAAATGGTCAATGTTAGATTAATGACCAGTGTGTGTTCAAGAAAGAAGAGCTCGTGATGGAATTGGAGTGAAAGTGTGATGTTGGTACAACTTTTAGGAAGAGCAAGGAATGGCCACATCTCAAACTTTACACTTCTAAATCAAATCGAAGGGAAAGGTAGAGAAACGCACCTCGAGGCTAATATCGAAGGAAAATAAGTGTTTCTTTTGTTAAAGGAAGGGACACGTTATGAAATATTGTCCTAAATGCAAGAAGTGGCAGGAAGAAGGTAATCTATCATCCTTTGTTTGCTATGAATCTAATATGGATAATGTTAATATTAACACCTAGTGGATTGATTCTAGTTCTACAATCCACATTGCAAACTCTTTGCGAGAATTTATGCAAAACCCTAAGGAAGCCGTTGGGAGTAAGGCTAAGCATCTTGTTAAGCTGACAAGATGGCTTTGTTTTTAGTTTTGGAAATGACCTTCTATGTACCAAGTTTCTCAAGAAACTTGATTTATGTTTCTAGACTTGTTCCATTAGGTTTTTCTTTTACTTTTCAAGTCAATGTATTTAACTTATTTTATGAATCAAATCATATTAGAACATGTATTTTAGCATATGGTCTATATTGAATTTCTTTATAGAATGAAGCCACTAATAATTCTTTGCATGTTCATATTGGTACTAAGAGGTGTAATATTAATGAGGATTCTTCTATATTATGGCATCGGAGATTGGGTCTATCTCCATAGATAGAATTAAAGATTAGTAAAGATGGAGTACTTAGCACTTTAGATTATACTGATCTTGAGACTTGTGTGGACTGCATTAAGGGAAAGCAAACAAACAAGTCTAAGAAGAATGCCAATAAGAGTTCAAACATATTAGAAATCATACATACCTACATATACTGTCCAAATAAGGATATGCTTGGTAAAAAATATTTCATCACACTTTCATTAATGATTACTCCACGATATATGTATGTGTCTTTTTATCATAAGTATAGGCTTATTGGATGCCTTCAAAGTCTTTAGGATGAAGTTGAGAACCAATGTAGGAGACAAATACAAATAATGAGATCGATAGAGGTGGTGAATATTATGGTGAATACTGCGAGAATGGGCAAGCACGGTCTTTGCAAAGTTTCTTCGAGCATGGGATGGTTGCCCGACACATTATGTGGTTCTCACGGACCGGAAATGGTGTTGGAAAATCAAACTTTAGTGGACATGGTGCGGGTGCATAACTTCAATCTTCCTAAAATTTTGTGGACTGATGCACTTTAAGACGACCGGTGTATATATTAAACAGTATTCAGTAAAGGCTATCCCAAGACACCTTGCAGATTATGGAAAAATTGGAAACCGAGTTTGCGACATATGCGCGTTTGGGGTTGTCCATCTGAGGTGCGAATATATAATCCACATGAGAATAAATTGGACCTAAGGACACTTAGTAGTTTCTTTACTGGCTACGCTGAAACGTCTAAGGGTTATAAATTTTATTGTCCATCTCATTCGACTAGGATTGTGGAATCAAGGAACGTGAAGTTTCTTGAAAATGACATGATCAGTGGGAGGGATTGATTAAGGGATCTAATTCCTATTCACGATCATATAGAAACTCAGCATTCCATCATATGATAGATTGGTTATAGTTCATAACACTCTAAAGTTCGATTAGTGTTGAATAACGATCATTGAAGTTCCGCAGTAGTTAAGAATCTTCTAGAGAGATCAACAAAGTTAAGAATTACCGATAATCTTGAACAAGCGATTTGAACCACAAGCTTCTCAGAGAAGATGGTCCAACATTAAGGCGATCTACTCGTGAAAGAAGTTGGCAATTCCTAGTATTACATAGTGTATTCTGAGCGATATTGGAAGCTGAAAATGATCTGAAACATTTTCACAAGCCTTAAGTACAAAAAGTCGATCTATGAGTATAATGCTACTTGAAGGATGAGTTAGATTCCATGAAACAATGAAGTTTGGGACCTTGTAGAGAGTTGCCTCAAGGCGAAGGTCGACCAGGCGTAAATGGGTCTATAGACCAAAAGAGAGACTCATTAGGCAACATTGAAAGATATAAGGTGAGACTCGTTGCTAAGGGATTCACTCAAAAATAAGGAATCAATTACAAGGAGACCTTTTCTCCTGTATCCAAGAAAGATTTTCTTCATATTATTTTGACATTAGTTGCACATTTCGACCTTGAGTTGCAACAAATGGATGTGAAAACGACTTTTCTTAACGGTGATCTAGAAGAGGAGGTATACATGAAGAGCTTGACTTGAGGTTTCTCTTTTTTTAGGAAGGTGAGCATTTGGTTTTCAAGCTTAAGAAATATACGGTTTGAAACAAGCCTCTCATCAATGGTATTACAAATTCCATGGAGTAATTACTTCATTTGGTTTCGTTGAAAACCCTATGGATCAATGTATATACCAGAAGGTCAGTGGGAGTAAAACTTGTTTCCTTGTTTTATACGTGGATGACATTTTACTTGCAACCAATGATAAGGGAATGATGCATGGAGTGAAACAATTCCTCTCAGCTTTGATATGAAAGATATGGGTGATGCATCATAATCATTGGCATTAAGATCCATAGAGATAGATCTCGCGGTATTTTAGGTCTATCACAAGAAACCTATATTAACAAAGTTTTGGAAAGATATCAAATGAAGGATTGTTTACCAAGTGTTGCTCCCATTATGAATGGCGATAATTTAAGTCTAAATCAATGCCCAAAAAATGATTTAGAAAAGGAATCCATGAAGAATATTCCATATGCTTCAGTAGTTGGCAGCCTTATGTATGCTTAGGTTTGTACAAGACCTGATATTGCATATGCAGTTAGAGTGTTAAGGCGATATCAAAGTAATCTAGGTATAGACCATTGGAGAGCTGCAAAGAAAGTCATAAGGTATCTACAAGGAACTAAAGATTATATGCTTAATAACATGGAAACAGGCCAAGCCGGCTTGGATACGGTTGGCTATTACGTCTACCGGACTTTGTTGGCTTTGTTGATTCTCGTAAATCAACATCTGGGTACATTTTCATCATGGCCGGTGGAGCTATTTCTTGGAGAAGTGTCAAACAAACTTTGATTGCCACCTCTACCATGGAAGCTAAATTTTTCTCTTGTTTTGAGGCTACCTCACAAGGTGTATGACTTAAGAGTTTCATTTCTGGGCTTAGAGTTATGGATTCTATTTCTAGGCCATTGAGGATTTTCTGTGACAACTCAGTTGCAGTGTTCTTAGCTAAGAATAACAAGAGTAGGGTCGAAGCAAGCACATCGGCATCAAATACTCAGCCATTAGAACATGTTAAGGGAAAAACAAAGTGGTCATTGAGCATATTAGTCTTGAGTTGATGATATGGTTGATCCTTTGGCTAAAGGCATGCCACCCATTGAAATTCAAGGATCATGGAACAAAATGGGATTATTTCCTCCCTTGTAGTGTTATATATACATTTAGTTCATGAAATTCTTATACATACACCGGGTTATTTTTCTCATTTTCAAATGCGCATAATTCATTTGAAAGTATATTTCATTTGGACACAGAATAAACATAGGGTTTATTCATTAAGTTTTGTTATCACATTAAGTAATTAAGAATCAAAATGCATTGTGATGATACATAGTTGATAATACTCATTATTGGAGGACTTGTCTCTATGATTCATGTATTTTCTTAACTCGTTTTAGTAATGATTGCACCAAGTGGGACGGTTTTATAAGATTACGGAAATGGGTTGCAACCCTTTTTGAAACTTTGAAATTTAAAAAGTTTAAAGTATTGGCGCCTTCGAGAAATGTCTAAGCGTAGTTCTTGATGGAAGAACTACTATATAAATGGGTCTCTCTTACTACATCATCAAAAAACTTCATTCATTCTTTGAGAATTCCATCAATTCGAGAGAGCAAAGTAAGGGAAAGCAAAAAGGTTATACGGGTTGGTTCTTTGTGATCCAGTTTCAAGCTTTCAGAAAATTAATGGCTGAAGGTATGTAAGATCCTATTTCCTTTCATGTTTCCATATTAAAAATATGTTTAGGATGTCGTAAATGCAATTATCAATGCCCAATCCCCATTCATCCACCACTTAGAAACATAACACATCATTTTAGACGATTACCTGTCACTTCCATCTATGTTAACTTTAATTCTGACTTGAGCACAACCCACATACCCATTTCCATCAACCCACTGGAAACGACTCACACTTCACCAATTCAATCTCCATCCGATCCAATCAACAAACTAATCTAATAAATATATATGATTTTATAGTTGGGTTTGAAAGAAAAATCAAAAGTGGATTATGTGATTCACGGTGATTACATGGTGTGATGGTGGTGAGGTGTTGCCATGAGAAAGAGAAAAGTGGTGGGTGCTGCACTCACTTCTAAAGGTCCCAGCATATCATGTCTGATGATACGAGAGTATTATATTAAAAATTCAAAAATAAAAATAAATAACATATAAAATTATAGAAAATATTTATTTACTTAAAAAAAATATATCCACATTTAAAAATTATATAAAATTTCAAATTTTATTTATGATAATATAAAAGCGTGAATTTGATTCTCACTTACCATATGAAAAATACTCAATTTTTGTTATTAAATGTCCATTCCATATATTATTTATAAATGTGAATGACCACATGTATGGAAAATAGTTATGAACTTAATATGTTTATTAATGAATCCTGTAGATTCATCAATGAATCTGTAGGTTCATGTATCTTATCATCTGAGAAGCCTATAAAAGGGTCTTCACCCTTTGTTACAGAAAATAGATCATCAAAAATAAAAGTTCTCTTACGCCTTACGCTCTCGGCTCTCGTGGCGACTTTCTCTCGTTCCCTCACTAAGCCCCGACTTTCGCGGTGTTGGGATCATTTGGTTTTACAACACGTTATCGACGGCCATTTCTGTATTCTTCTGATCGCGTCGATCTCTTTTAAAAGGTAAAAAAGGTTTCTTATCTCTATATTACATATTGCAAAACTCAAAACATCTTTTCCATTGAACTATTCATCCTTTGTTTTGATGGCAAATTTGGCTTAAAACTTGAGTTTGTGGCATTAGACATCGAAAAAAATTGTTATCATGGATACTTGATCTTTGAAATCCATCTAAAGCTAATGCCCTCGGAGAAACAATTAAAGATGGTAATAATGCATCCAATCAGGACAAAGCAAAAGTAATGATTTTTCTTCGGCACCACCTTCATGAGGGGCTGAAAGCCAAATATTTAACAATAAAGGATCCTCTTGTTCTTTGGAATAACCTCAAAGAGAGGTATGACCACCAAAAGACGGTCATTCTCCCCCTGGCAGATTATGATTGGATGCGCCAAATCTTCAAGATTAAGACGGTAAGTGAATATAATTCACTATGTTTCGCATTAGCTGATTGAAATTATGTGAGGAAAAAAAGTTAGCCGATGAGAATATGTTGGAAAAGACTTTTCTACTTTTCACGCATCGAATTTAGCTCTTCACGGCCGGCAATAGTGAAAAGGGTTTTAAGAAATACTTTCAATTGATCTCTTGATATTTCGTGGCTGAACAAAATAATGAGCTTATGAAATCGTGAATAGCGTCGGCCGGATTGCCGCTCCGTTTCAGAGTAGATGTGGCGCATGTCGACCTCGTAATCAAATACAAAGGGGCTACAGGTCGTGGCGGGTGATCACCGTGGACATGGTCGGTCGTTCATGTCATTTTGGTAATCGTAGTGGTCATTCCAAAAATCCATCTCACACCACTTGAAGTGGGAAAAAGAAATGAGAAAAAAGTCAAGGGACTCAAATACAAATTAAGTTGATAATGTATGCTACCGTTGTGGAATGAAGAAGGGCCATTGGTCGCGTACATCGTATCTTGAAGCTGTTTTTGATCTATAAGGAGTCATTGAAACGGAATGAGAAAAGGTGGAAACAAATTTCATCCTTGAGTGTGGTACTTAGATACAGTTTGATGATTTTACTAATCTAGATATTTAAGATTTCTATTCGACGGAGAGCCAAATATTGCTAGTTTAATCAATAGCAAAAGTGCCCGAGGACGATCATATTATCTTTATGAGATAAATGTTATATTATCCACATAACTACATATTTAATGTTTATGAATGCATGCTTAAGTAATTATTATAATAAATACCTTTTCATCATTTGTGCGTTTTTTTTTTTATGTTTATCTTTTATATTTATTTACTTTTGTTTTGACACATGTCGAATTCTCAATGAAGAATATGGAATTATCACTAAAAGGAAACATTCTTGTGATCTGATGTTTGCCTCATAGATAGTGCAACAACGCACTTTATACTTAAAATTTGACATATTTCTCTTACTTAAAGAGGCAAACAGTAAGTGTTAGTACAATTTGTGGCAATGCAAAACTAATTGAAAGGCCTCACTGAGAAGGCGCTCATATCACTGTACCTAAAGGAACAAAGCTTGTGATTGAAAAGCACTTATATTCTGAAAGTCTCAAGCAGAAATCTACTAGGATTTCAAAGATATTCGTAAGAATGGATATCATATTGAGACCTGTAAGCTGAAAACAATATCAAATATTTGTGAATGCATGATATTGTTTCTAGAAAAGAAAAGTGTCTTGGAAGATTACACGCATTTTGTTACGGCCCCTACACTACATAAATATTAAGCGATATTAGAGGCACATGTGGTGCTCAGCGGATTAACTAATCATGTGAGACATAATTTAACTGGGATTTAGGTCATCCAGGTTCCATTATGATCTGAAGGATTATAGAGAATTCATCGCGGGCATTCATTGAAAAATAAAAAGATATTACAAGCAGAATGAATTCTCATGTCTTGCGCATGCTCTCGAAAGGAAAAGAAGAATTAATCATTAGGCCATAGCGAAGATTGGGGATTGGTGTCTATTTGGAACATATACGCTAACCATATTGTGGGCTATACAACCATCTAGTGAATGTTTTGTGTTAAATACTTTATGGTTTTAATTGATGCTTTTGACTAGATGGTCACACGTTTGCCTATTATCGCTAAGTAACTTGGCGTTTGCGAGATTACTAGCTCAACTTATTCGGCTACGAGCTCAATTTCCGTTCAATCCATTTAAAACTATAAGACTTGACAATCTTCACAAATTGAATTCACTTCTCAGAGCATTCCAATGATTATTGTCTTGCCATTGGCATAACAAATTATGGGAGCATCTGTGTACGTGTTCATACTCGAATGATCTTCTTGAGGATCATTTGCTCCACAGCAGGAATTCAATTAATAATTGTGAGACATTACTTATGAGAAGCAGAAACTTCCTATATCTGCATGGGGGCATGCTATCTTACATGCCGTAGCGGTCAGCATAAGGCCCATAAGTTATCATGAATTCTCCCAATTACAATTGGTTCATGGTCGGGAACAAATATTTCCCATTCTGAATTTTTGGATGTGCGGTTTTATATTCAATTACTCCACCACATCGCTTTTAAGATGGGACCTCAAAGGAGGTTAGGAATATATATGTTGGGTATGAATCTCCATCTATTATTAAATATCTTGAACATCTTTGGAGATTCTGACTTGCCATTTTGTGGTGTCATTTGATAGAAGAAGTACGACATTGAGGGAGAAACTAGCGGCTAGTAGTCGTGGAATGAATTATCATTGTCCCACTATGATCCTCGAACAAAACAATGTGAGACGGGGAAGTTCGAAAGATAATTCATTTGCAAAACTTAGCAAAGTCCAGCGCAAGCGGCATTTCTTGATCCAAAAAGAGTAACTAAGTCACATACACCAGCTGCAAATGCTCATATTAGAATTGTTGTTCCTGAAGGACAACTTATTACCTCTAATGAGATAAAGGGACAACTCAAGCACGGTAGACCTGTCGGTTCCAAAGATACAAATCCTCGTAAACGAAAAGGAGCAAAGGATACAATTGACCAAGTTGAGGTAAATATTGACCAAGAAAATTTCCCCAGTAAAACTCAGTCGAGTTTCCAAAGAGAATAAGGTACCTAAGAGGATTGTTAAATGAAGTCTCTATTAAGTATGTTATGGTAGGGGAACGATGGAGCAAATGAAATAATCGTCGACTATAGTTTTGCATATCATGTTGCGCAAAATGTTGCAAATGAAAATGAGGATCTGGAACCAATGTCTATGTAAGAATGTAGACATCGAGAAGATTAGCCCAAATGGAAAGAGGCCATAGATTGTGAATTAAAATCGCTAGCAAAACGTAAATTTTTTGAGGACACTGTTGTCCACGGGGGCATATGGTATAAAACACATGGGATATAAAATGGGTTTCGTGCGGCGAAATGAGAAATCATGAAGTTGTTAGGTATAAGCACGATTGGTTGCAAAGGTTCTCACAAAGACCAGGTGTTGATTATGAAGAGACATATTCTCACGTGGTGGATGCCACGACTTTTGTTTAATTGATACAGCGGTTTGTAGAAAACTTGAAATCGTCTCATGGATGTAATCACTGCCTACCTGTACGGCTCACTTGATAATGACATTTATATGAAAATCACACAAAGGGATTCACGGTTGCAGCAGTATGATACAACAATTTTATTAATGTCACTTCTGAGTCTCTCCTTAACCAGCAGCGAGCATTATGTGGTATAATCGCTTAGCGAATACTTGTTGAAACGAGGTTAATAATGACCTATTTGTTCGTGTGTTTTTATAAAAAGATATCAGTCACAATTTGTGATAATTGCAGTATATGTTGATGATTTAAACATCATCGGAACTCCTGAAGAGCTTCAAAAGGCTGCAAATTGCCTAAAATTGGAATTTGAAATGAAAGACCTTGGGAGAACAAGATTTTGTCTTGGCTTATGAATCGAACACATCTGGGATGGACTTTTTATGCATGCAATCTACTTATATATCAAAGATCATAAAAGATTTTATATGGATAAAGAGGCACACACCATTCTAAGTACTAGATGGTTGAGATCACTTGAAACTATTAAGGATCCTTTTCGACTCCAAGGGAAATGATGAAGAACCGGCTTCGTCCCGGCACCATATCCGAGTGCCATAGGTGCACTAACGATCTCGCTAGTCACACTCGACCTAATATATCATTCGCCGTGAAATCTATTAGAAGATATAGTTCTTCCCTATAAGAAGACATTGACGTGGGTTAAACAGATATTTTATATCTTAGAGGCACAATGGATATGTTTATTTTATTCTTTCGCCCAAGTCCGGACTGCAGTTACGTAGATGCGTGGTTTTGGTCTCGATCATCATAACGGGATCGATCACAAATCCAAGGTTATGTCTTCCCTATATGGTAATCGCTATATCTCAAGGGCTCCACAAAGCAAATAATCACGGCCACATCATCAAACCATGCAAATCCTAGCAATTCATGAAGCAAGCCGAGAACGCGGTTTAACAGTCAATAATCAATCACATCCAAACATGTGGGTCAGTTTTATCAAAGAGAAGCTAACAATTTCAGAGTGAAGATAATACAATGCATGCGGCAAATTGAAGGCCGGATATATCAAAGGTGATAAAACGAAGCACATATCCCCAAAATTCTTCTTTATGCATGATATTCAAGAGTTTGATACATCGATATATTCAACAAGTTCGATCTAGTAATAACTCGCCGATATATTTACAAAGGCACTACCTACTAAAGAAATTCGGAGAACTAGTATCCAAAATCGACTACTTATCATCAACGGCCTAAGGGATGAGATGTAGACAAAAGGGGAAGCAAGCATTGTACACTCTTGGCGATAATCTTTCTCTCATTGATTTCTTTTCTTTCTTTTCTTCTTCTTACAATGTATTTCCTCAAATAACGTATAAGAATTATGCCTCTTTTCCTTCACTAGGCTTCCACTGTGGTTTCTTTACCTAGTAAGGTTTTAATGAGGCATATTTCTTCATAATGGTCATTCATGTAGGTGCTATAAATGTGGAATGACCAACTATACATGGAAAATAGTTATGAACTTAATAGGTTTATTAATGAACTCGTAGATTCACATGTCACAACAATGAATCCCGTAGATTCATCAATGAATCTCATTACTAAGGTTCATGTATATTATCATCCGAGAGCTCATAAAGGGTCTTCACCCTTTGTCGAAATAGATCATCGTAAATAAAAGTTCTCTCATCTTCTCCGCTCTCACTCATGTGATGACTTTCTCTCATTCCTTCACTAACTTCAACTTTCTCACACATAGGGATCATTTGGTTTACAACATATATATATATATATATATATATATATATATATATATATATATATAAATGCACTTTAATAAACTCATATTCAATTCCTCCTCTATTACGAAATGAATTTTACACTAATATATTTCATTCTATTTCTTACATTTCATTTTATCTATGTAGAAGCCCTTCTTCTTTAGCTTTACCATCCCGTTTCGGGAATGTATTAATAACATTGGGGAAGCCATCTCATCAGGCAAGGGGTTTGCCTCGTACATGGGCTGGGTTTAATGATTTATCCACTGGGACGAGCACCAAAATCAACACCAAAGCTCGTTTGCAACTATAAAGCTTGATTTTAGAAAAAAATAGGTCAATTTTTTCCAAAACATCGAGTCCTCTTCTATGAGTTGAAAGTTCCAAACTTTTGATTTTGAGTCTCGAATGTTTGCAATTGGGAGGGGAATATCTAGGTTTTATTCTTTTTTTATTCAAAAGAAAATAAATTGTCGAGTTAGTTGAGTTTGACCGATTTCATACCGAGATGGTATCCGGTATCGGACTTATAGCGATAGAAGTCAAGGCAGGTATGACTTGCTCGAGTCTTACCGGACTCGATGGATACTTTGAACCTTGGTTTCCAATCACCATCACGACATTGCTTAGGGTTAGTACGATGGAAAAGTGTTGATATTTGATTCTTTTGAAGAGCAATTACGATTCAAAGTCGAGGTATCGGTCACTGACTTGAATAGTCCAGTAACATATAGGTTGCAGTGTATCGGTCAAGTATCCCAAAATATGATAATTAAAAAATTCAAAAAGTATAAAAATATTATGAAATTATTAGAAAAATATTTACACTTAAGTGAGCTGAAAATTTTAATAAAACAAATTTTTTTATATTTAACATTATTTAAATAGTAATAAAAGTATTAAGTAAAAGTAATTTATGACAATGCTTATGGAAGTAATTATTCTATTTCAGACATTTTTACTTTTTAAATGACTAGAAAACTCAACCTTTGTCATTTAATAATTTTTTTCAATAACTATTATCATTTAGTAAATTTATATTATGCAATTAAATAATTTTTCTATTATAATTAATTTTCAAAAAAATTAAGCTTTTCTATTTTTTAAAAGAATAATTACTCTTTTTTTATATGGTTAAATGAACATTAATAAAAAATGATACATAGACATATGCCCTTTTATCCACAAATAATCTAATAAAATATTTTCCCGAAATATCTATAAGATTATCTTGTTCATACAATTAAATTATTTTTCTATTATAACTATTTTTTAAAAAACAAAGATTAAATGTTCACTCACTTTTTATTTAAAAAAAAAGATAATTACTCTTTTCTTATAAGGTTAAAATGAACATTAATAAAATATGCGATACATAGACATATGCCCTTTTATCCGGGCAAATAATCTAATAAAATATTTTCCCTAAATATCTCAAAGATTATTTTGTTCATACAATTAAATTATTTTTCTATTATAACTATTTTTTTTTAAAAGTATTAAATGAGCAATCACTTTTTATTTAAAAAAAAAAAGATAATTACTCTTTTTTTTTATAGGGTTAAATGAAAATTACGAAAAATAATATAATAAAATATTTTCCACAAATATGTCAAAGATTATCTCGTTCATAAAATTAAGTTATTTTTCTATTATAACAATTTAAAAAAAAAGATTAAATGTTCACTCACTTTTTATTTAAAAAAAGGATAATTACTCTTTTCTTAAATGAAAAATTAATAAGATATAATAGGAAAATGACGAATCAATAATATGTTTACTGATCCTGTTACTTAATTACAGAGTATAATATTTAAATATTTTTTTTTTAGTCAGGTCATAAGGTGTCCTAAGCGGCCTAATGCACACACAGAAGACATCTTTAAGTCATATCATACCCAGATTACTCCTCATTCTCGAACTTCGGTGGATGGACCATAGTATATGCTACTCACATAACACAACTACATTCCCAGGGCTCGAACTTGGGACCTCTTATTTAAGGTTGAGGCTTAATTAGCGCTTAATGAATATAAACCATAAATGCATAAATGGAGACAATCGATTCTAGAATACTCGAAGTATCCCTAATATGACTTCATTCCTTGTGAGTGAACATTGATTATACCCTACTTTGTTTTGTTTTGTTTTGTTTTTAAAACCTTTTTCCACCTACCCTCTGGTCGGTCAAATAGTGAACGACTTCAGTGGCCAGGGTACTCAATCCTCGCTAAAACCACACATTATCTGTGGGATCGATATCTGGACTTATTATCCATCGTATTATTCAGGCGAATTTCGCACAGGAAAATCGCGAACAAGTTTTGCCCGTTGTCGGGGGACATAACACGCTCGTAGCTACACCACCCGCTAATACCACACTAGATAATGGAATGCCAAGCCAAGACATATCACATCGGGAAACAAAGCCCGGGGCATATACAGTGCCAATCAAGAATAACAACAATAATTCGTATGTAGGTAATAATTTCCCAAGGTCGTGGCTAGAGAAATAATAAGAACTTCCTCGAAGAATACTTCAAAACTTGTAGCCAACAATGCAAAGAAATAATCAGCCAAAGGAGAAGAAGGTAGATTTAGAGGAAGCCTTAGCTCATATAATGAAATCTCACATTGCTTTTATGAATGAGACGAAGGCCAATTTCCAAAACCAAGCTTAGAAGCTCCAAAATCAATCAACCTAATTACAAAATCAAGAAGCCTAACTCGGAAACCTAGAAGTACAAATGGGGCAAATGGCCATGATTTTGATTGAAAGGGCTCAAGGTTCATTACCAAGCACTTCAGAGGAGAATCCCATGAGAGACTCGAAAAGAACATCGCAAAGCGATAACTTCGAGGTGTCGAAGGAAATAGTCGCACTCAGACCCGCACTAGTGATAGTAAAAGAACCAAGGCAGTCAGACTAGTATGAAGCAGAGATTGATACAAAGGAGAAAGATGGGGATTAACCCCAACTAAATAATTAACAACCAAAGTTTTCTAACACTTAGAAAATATTTTGCCAAAAACCATGTTTGAAGCTCTCTGGAACGTTGCGACTTTAGGTTGCAATGTCGCGAATTTAGGTTGCAATGTCACGACATTAGCTGAAAAAGACAAAAACATGTCCTCTGAAACGTCACAACGTTATATCCCAACGTCACAATGTTGGCTAAAAAGAAAAAAAATGTGCTCTCTCGAACGCCGCGACGCCAATCAGAATCTCTCTCGAATAAGGCCATAACGCCCCGACGCCAAACATCGCGGACGCTGATAAAAATTTTCGGGATCAATCTCCGAACATTGCGACATCGGGCCCTAATGTCACAACATCGCCCTAACGCTGTGACGCCAGTTCTATTTTAAGACCAATAATCTGGCCATATTTTCGGGCATCATCATTTGCAATCCCTAATCTCTCTCAATTGCTATTGTAGAATCATCCATTACTGATCTTCCAAAGGCTCTCTATGCTGATTTCGAGTGCCCTAGATTTCTTAAGAACATCATTGGATTGAAAATCATGAGGGTTCTTCCATCCGTCAAAGGTATTTTGGGCTGTTAGAGTTTTTAAAGATTTCCGACATTACAAGGTATTCAACCTAGACTAAGCTTCTGTGCTTTGATATACTAAGAAAGAGGACAATGTGGTGTATCGAGGTTATAGAATCAGGTTTCAAGTAGGAGCTGCTTGTGCAGTAAATCATCAACCTGCTCAATAAATTTCCTGTGTGGAAAATTTGTCACTTGCTTTGCTACCACAAAGTGGCTTTGAGCACATTAGAGCTCTGGGTGATTGCTGTGCTGGATTTGAAAACCTAGAATCCCTATCCTCAACCTTAAACTCCTAAGATAAACATGTCATCAAAAAGGCAAAAATTGAGCTCAAGGAAGTGCCGAAAAGTGGAAGAACTGTCGGATGATTACGATAATGCGAAGTTTGTGAATGTGGGAGTGGCTGAGAAGTTCGACCTCATTTCGAAGAACAAGTCATTCATTAAGGAAAAATGATTCCACCACCCCGAGGAATTCTTTCGCAAAACCATCGTGAATAAAGGGTGGAGGGCACTTTGCCAACCCCCAAGGATGGCTGCCACAATGGTAGTGCGAGAATTCTACGCCAACCTAGCAGGCAGTGTATTGAAAAAGGTTAGGGTAAGAGGGGTGTTGGTAGATTTCAGTGCGAAATCTATCAATGAGTTTTACAACCTAAAGCCAGTTAATAGTGAGGTCTATGATAGGTTACAAGAAAACCCCAACTACCTTGAGATGCTTAGGTTACTTACCAATGGCCAGGGGGAGTGGAAAGTTAACAATGAAGGGCATGCAGTGCACTTCAAGGCTAAACAGTTGGCCTACATCCCTAAGGTATGACATCACTTTATCACATCTCACCTCATTCCCACAACTACCAGGTGAAGTGACAGCCAAATCCAAGCTCATGAATTATGTGATCATTTCTAAGACATCCCATTCGACGCTAGACAACCATGTAGGATGCTATCCTCTACAACAAGGACACAAAGATGAACCTTGGGCACCCCTTCCTCATTTATGTCTTATGTAAGAAAGCTGGGGTCCCGTTAGAAACCAATGAGGCTTGGATACGCCCAATTAATGTGATTATAGTAAAGAAAATAAACCGGTACTAAGCGCCTATGGTGTAGATTCCGTGAATGAACCTCAACAAGAAGAACTTAGGGCCTATCAGACCATGTTTAGGATGAGAGAGGATGACAAAAGAGATGCAGGTCAGTCGTCTACCCAACCCCTACCTCTACCAGCCACATCTCTTGAGAAGGATGATTCCAGTCCTTCTCAACACATTGAGGACCAAGTTCAAGACCTCACAATGAGGTTCGATGCATTCGATGAAACCCAAGAGCATCGAGTCTCGACGCAGCCAGAAATGGAAGAGCTTAAGGGGGAAAAAATGATAAGGGGAAAAATGAACTGGTGCTAAGAAACGGAGATCATCAGTGGCTCGCTCGGATCCTTGCTTATCACATACCACCCTTGTAAACGGTAAAGTCGAGCGCTCTTAGATAATGGCGGACCACAAGTAGGAGTTCTTCTCGTGAAACCTAGTTACTGAGCAAAATTTGTGGAAATTAGAATCTTGATTTTTTTCGTTTTTTCAATGCAACGGGGTTGGGTGATACATATGGCATGTGATGACACATGCCATGTGGCACACTCTTAGTGACACTTAGCATAATGAGGACGAGTGTCATGTGGTAGAGACATGCATGAGGGGTGAGGTGGAAGACAGCATGGTGGGGCATCGCGGGTGACACATGGCATGATGAGAGCCACGTGTGTCGAGCCGTAAAGAGAGAAAGCAGAGAAGGCGAGAGAATCGAGATTTGGAGGAAACAAGAGAAAGAAAAGATATAAAGGAAGAAAGAAAGAAAAGAAAGAGAGGAAGAGAGAAGAAAGAAAGAGAGAAAAAGAAAGACTCGTGACTTCTTCCTCTGTCTCAGCGATTAGACGATCGGATGCGTCGGTAGGGATTAAAAGTCAGTCACGCTGGATGGGGGCTACGCTCTAGAGGTAAGGGATTCTTCTATTTTGGTTATTTCACCCCAAGGGTTGTGCGCGAATTTTGGCACGTGATAAAGGCGCCTTGGGACTACACACCTTTGTCCGGATTTTAGTGGTTTGGTTGGGAAACGGAGGGTATTTTGACTCGTGTTCTTCATAGAAGTTGTAGCTGCATATATGAAATTGATGCTAGGCTTTTGAATCACCAAATTTGGAACTCTATAGCTCAAGTTATGGTCCATTTCCCGGGACGCCATGGCAAATTTGGTTATGCATTTAAGGCAGTTGAAGTACATTTGGGGCCAGTTATGAATTGATTTCAAAACTATATGGTGGCCTGGATATGGCTCTGTTAGTGGCTCGTGCATGGATTTGTGGTTTTGTGGCAGGCCATGGTCACAGCAATGAATAGTTAGAGGCAGAATGCGGGATTGTTTTATATCCTGTTTGTGGCATGATTGGGTGGCCTGTTATGACTTGTGGTGTGGACTGTTTTGTCGTGAGGATCAAGTTGTCATTGCTGGAGTTTGAATGACATGTTTAGTGGTCATTAGTTGAATGTTAATATATGTGTGCTTTAATATATTGACATTGAGATGATGGTTTGGGTTGGAAATTATTTTCTCATAATATAATTATCCATAATACATGGTGAATTGTATATTTATGTTGTCCATGTAGCATTCATTATACTTGTGACATGATATAACATGCAATGGCGCATTGCATTGCATATGCACGGGGACATCGCATTGAATGGATGTGAGTGCATGGTTCTAATCAACACCGCGTTTGGTGTTTGATTGAGTGGGCTCGGTCAAGTGGGACAAAGTCCAATAGAGTTACACGACCGATTTAAGTGGTAAAGAAAACTTGTGCCGGATAATAGTAAGGAGGGATAGATAACCCCTCGGGTGAAAGACTTGGTAGTATGGTTAGACATAATTCCAACGATGAAAGCCTGTAAAAGTGTTTAAGTGTGTAAAGCCTGCGATGTGACACCAAAAATTTGCTACCCACAAAAGATCATTGTATATAAATGATCATTGAGGTATGACATCCAAAAAGTTTTTGGTTTAAAAACAAATAAATTTGTTTTGTAAAATGATCATTGGATGTAATCCATAAATTATGAATTTTATCATGCATGGGCTTAGGCATTGTGTGATGGAGTCGGTAAGGACTCGGGAATGTTGGGAGTCGGTAAGGACTCGGGGCATGGTACATGATTGAGTCTCATCTCATTTCATGGTATGACATGTAGGATTCCATAGTTGAAATTGCATGTTTTTACTTGGAACGTGAATGTGAATGTGTGGAACATGACCATTGCATGTGCACTTAGGTAGGGAGTATCCTTTGCTCTCTATTGGGCGTGGCTCACCCTATGTGGGAAACATTTTAGGTGCATGACATACACCGATGGACGGCGCTCATTCGAGGCCGTAAGAGTGAAGAAAGTCAATTTGTGGCTTTTAGAAATTATTTTATAAGACTTTTAGAGCATACTAGCTTTGGCTTGCGCTTTTATGTAAAAGAATTGTAATTGAACTCCTATGGATTGTTTTCAATATAGTCTTACGTGTTTTATATAATATATTAGGCCTCGGAGGGGCCAAGCACTTGTACATCATGCAGGTCGGGCTGCAGGTGGGACGTACCGAAGCCGAGGGCTATAACCAAAAGAGAAGTAGATGGAAGACCATTAGTTGGTTTAAGCTGATGTCGTGACATTATCGTGACAATGCCGCAACATTAAGTAACTGATGTCGTGACATCGTTGCAACATTGGACAAGAAGAGTGCCTGATATCGTGACTTCGTCGTGACATTGAGTAGCGGAGTGTGGGCACGAAACGCGACATCATTGCCTTTTCATCATGTTGCTGTTTTGTTTGGTTTCTTCACCTAGGCGAGCTCTCTTTCATCTAAGGAAACCCGGGACTTGGAAGTTGATGAGTTTTGACTCATCAGGCTCTAGAGCAAAAGGGGACACCATCCGTTCTACTTAATTAGTGGATCGATAATTGGGACCTGATGATGTGGTGTCGAGTCATCTGATACCGGGTATTCCACGGGTTGATGAATGATCAAACGGACCCCGGTTGGGCGCCCTGACCACCTGCAGTAGTGATCCTTGAGATCATTAGGGGAGTTTTCTGCACCTTTCTTTTCTACTTTATGCCATTGAGGACAATGTCCATTTCTAATTGGGGAGTGTAGGTGATTGGTTTGGTGTCTTGTGTGTAATGATGTATTCTTGTTTTGGGCTTATGGATGGACTATTTGGGTAATTTTGTGCTTTAATTTGCTTATTTGGCCTAGGAGGAGGCCTTGGAGCTTTGTTGGTGTAATGTAGTGATTAGTACCCAAATAGTGCTATTTTGAATAACCTTTGTTTAGTCTGAGTTTGAGCACTTTTTGTGTGTACTAATCCAACTTAAGTAATCGAATTGACACACTAAGTCCGAAGTATACTGCAGTCATATTTTGTAGATATTTTTGTAGTTTTTGCAAGCCCGATTACACCATTATCATCGAGTCGACTCAAGTATGAGAACCGTAGAACTCGAAGCCACGTAATGCAAGTTAGAAGAGCGGTGGAGCTAAAACGGAAGAGGAGCGTGCGGAGATTTTGCGGTGTGCGAGATTTTCGTGACTTGCGAATTTAAATGAGTTCAATTTTCAAGCACGCCCGGTTTTGTGTTTGACCCACTTTTTATTTGCTTTTTGTGATATTTTCCCAAACTGTCCTCCATGTAATTTTTATGTTTCATACTTTTTTGTAATTTCCTTGACCCTGAGCAGTATATAAGCCTCAGTCCTAAAGCTTTCAGCTCTCCCACTTGGGTGATTTTCCCTTACTTTCTCTCCCTTTCTAGCACTTTCTCACTTGCCAAACACCCCTTGAGGATGACAGCTCAAGGGATGTATCGCCTCCCTCGTCATGAAGAGAGAAGGGTCCATTTGAGTCGAGGTTCTTGAGGTAAAGCTACTTAGTCCTCTTTGTTACTTAATGTGAGCATTTATTACCATTTATGTTTCTACATCTCACTTTAGGCTTAAATCCTTGTGATGTACCCTGATTGGCCAGTACTTAGCAAGCTTTAAGGGCTCAGTGGATACTTACTGCTAGATCCCCTGATGCTCACTTAGTTGCCATTTATTTGCCTCTGCAGGTTAGGTCAAGGGACTCGTTTTCACTGCTTTGAAAAATTAATGGTCCATAAATGTTGTATCTTAGGATAAAAACTTTTAGGGTTCATTTTTTATAGCTAACGAATCGGGTTAGGAAATGACTATAGCTGCCATACGACGAGGGAAAGGACTTGAGGACATTTCGGTTAGCCTTAGAACTGAGCAGGTGGCCAGAGACTTCAAGGAATTCTTTTACACTTTGTTCACTACATTTCGATCTTTCAAACCATCAGCTCCTTTGTTTTTACAAAACCCTAAATCAGTAGAAAACATATTTTGATCAATTGTAAATCATTTTGCGAAGAAAACCCGTCGCTTGAGTTCGGCCACAAAAAGCATTTTATCTGCCGGTAGGCTTTGCTACGGCCATTAAAATTTAGGATACAAATATTGTTGATTCGGATGCTGCGTGGCATAGAATCGAATGGTGTCGTGCTTAGGGATGGTGCCACTAGTGTGGTGAAAATTTGTTGAACTTGTGATCATCACATGTATTGGTGAATTCTCATTCCTTTTTGGTTTACTATTAATTCCCTAACGGTTCAACTGTGAAGCGATTTAATTGTTACCGCCCATGCATATCCGGATTTTCTTTGTTTTTTAATTTTAACTGACTTTAACCCTTTTTGGTAGCTTTGTTTTTGGTTTATCGCTGTGTTGTGTTGTGTTCTTAGGACTTTATGCACCATTGGCATAAAGACGCTGCGACGGTAGAAGACAATGCTCCTGAAAACGAGAGAAGTGTGAAGTGAGTTTACACAACAGGATGGAGCCTCCACGAGGGCAACAAAGTCGTAGGTGGTACAAAAGAACTGATGCTAAATTCGATGAGGGACCACGTACACCCACCCGGGTGAGTGCACCTCATGCATCGTACCTCCTGAGAGGATGTAGTTGTCGAGGCCTTATTTAGTGCCTGCTCCCAGCTTTCCATGGGATGGAAAATGAGAATCCATACGCATTCGAGAGATTTCAAGGAAGTTTGCCGACGCCCGAGGGTGAAATTGTTGTGGAGTTGCTGAAGTTGAAAACCTTCCCATTAACCTAAAAATGAGGCGAATTTGGCTTAATTCTACAGGCGAGAACCATCGAGTGATTGGGAGTGAGAAGCTGCGACGAGTTTTGAAGGGTTGCCGGTGCACACAGGACCAATAACTTGGAGAAGCGAATTGCCATTTGCGACCCGTGATAATGAGAAGTTTTACGGTCTTGGGAGAGATATATGGGAGACCATCGATTGCATGCCCTCACCATGGTTTTGACACTGTGAATCTTAGTCAGCCATTTCTATGATGGGATGTCCCTTGCCATGAAGCAACTTAAACCATGTGTGGAGGGATTTCTGGTAGAATCAGGCGTGAAGCCATGGATTTCCTGATTATGTGGCTAAAACTACAAAGCTTGGGATAGGCCCTAATCCCGGGGAGCGAACGGATGAGGCCACTTGATGAATCAAAGGGGCGTGTATTTACTCTCAGAGGACATGGAGATGAAAGCAAAGCTATCCACTTTAGTTAGGAGATTGGAAGAGCTTGAAGAATGAAATCGGCATGAGTACGGCGTTGGCGAGGCATCGTACTTTGTTGACCATGCTTGATTGTCGGTCCAGGCACCCGAGGAGCGGTGCGGTATTCCTTTAGTGAGGGCTTTGTGGCTGAACAAGCGTGTTGTGGGCGATCTGAGCCACGGCCACAGCCCCATATATAATACTATGCTTGGTAAGAGGGACCACCCCGAGCCTCACGGAAGCAAGAAACCTCCTCGGCCATATACCTCGCAACCTTGTGACGACAGCATGGATCCTCATCCGACCCCTGACCGCCACCATCACCGTCTCGAGTTGAACAGCTATTATGAACTTGAGCAAGGTGGTGGGCTGACTTTGTGGAGGAACAAGGCGATGAATACTGGGTAATCGAAAATTGACCACGAGTGGAAAGCACGCTCCAGCGAAGAAAATGAACAACACACTGGAAATTTCCCAAAAGCATGACGGCTACAGTTTGAATTTGAAAATATGACAACTGCATTATTCAATATCGAGACTAACGACGTGCGGGTGCGGAAAAGGAAATTTCCTCTCATACGACCAAATCCCCAGTTTGCATGAGGGTGAGCTCGTCCGATGAGCCAAATTCTAGGATGGATGAGGTTAAGGCAATTTACACATTGAGAAGTGGTAAAGAGCTCGACTTGACCCGACACCCAACGATGGAACAGTGAGAGGTTGAAGAGGCTGAACTAGAAGAGGTGGTAACTAAGGAGACCGCATTGAAAAATAGCACACCCCACACCTTTTCCTCGACTTAAAGTAAGAAAAAAACTATCAATGTTTAGATCTTGAAGTGATGAGAGACAGTAGAAATCGACATCCCCCTGCGATATGATCCAACCGTGCATATGCGAAATTTTTGAAGGACTTGTGTACGGTGAAAAGGTTGAATGTTGTCAGAAGGCCTTCTGGTGAACAAGTCGATTACCGTCATCGATCTGAACTCGATGAAGTATAAAGATCAGGGTTGTCTACCATCTCGGTTAATATTGGAAACTTGTGTGGAAAAGCCCATTATTGGACACAGGTGCAGTGTAAATCTCACCACAATCGATGTATAAGCGTTCGGGTTGGAGAACTAAAGCCACCTCCATCATTGTCTCTTCTTTGAGATAGATCAGGTGAATACGAAAGAGGGCGATGGAAGATGTTCTCATCAAAGTGAATGAATTCTTATCTAGTGGATTTTGTTGTGCTTGTCTTAGAACTAGGCTGCGGCGAGGGCCAAGCTATGTACATCATCCCCAGGGAGACCATTCTTGGCCACCTCGATCACGATTATCAAGCTGCCCAGAAATGGTGTTATGCGACTCACCAGCCGAAACATGACCACAGGCTGAACATGCACTTGAAGTAGCATATGTACTTAGGTGGAGGATGGCCCGAAGCGTTTGCATCATTGACCACGATCATGGAGAAATAGAGGTAACAGTGAGAGGATGCGAGATGTCTTGTGAAAGAAGCTGGTTGAAGTGTTTAGAAAGAAGCGTAGGAAGCCCGGGATATGAAGAAACTTGTGCGGCGAGGGAGCCTTTGGAGAAAAAAAGCGAGAATGCTGCCTTTGATAATAGAAGAAGGAACCAGTGAGTCCCAGAAACTGGAGCTTAAACCTTTACCTGTGGAATTGAAATACTTTATTTGGAAGAAGCCGGGAGGCGTACGGTTGTGTCTGTTCATACATCGACACTTCACGGGAAAGTAGCTGCTTCACATGCTCGGGAGAAACGAGCGAGGGCCACAGGGTGGAAGATTAACGTCTGAAGGGCGTGGCCCGACGAGTTTGCACCGTCATCTACTTGGAGGAGGAGGCAAAGTCGATAAGACAACCACAGAGTGAGATCCTGTATGTAGGAGTGGTTGGGGCATAAGTCCCCAAGGCTGGCTGTATTGGTATCATCTACCCGTAATCATATAACACTTGGGTGAGTCCCGATGAGTTGTGCCTGAAATCAGGGTAACAATGTGCATAATGAAAATGGAGGAAATGCCCACTCGCGCACCACGGGTTGGAGGTATGTATTGATTATAGAGATTAAATGAGTGACGAGGAAGGGATCACTTCCCTCTGCCCTTCATGGATTAGCTATTGAGAGGATTTATGGTGTACTTTACATTGCTTCTGGATGGCTATTAGGATATTTTCAAGTGAAATTCTTTGTAGAAAACCGAGAAAAGATACCTTCACATGCCCGTTTGGGACGTAGCCATACGAGGAATGCCTGCTTTGGCACGTGTAATGCCACATACATTTCGTGATGTATGCTTTCGGTATCTTTAGTGATTTGGTAAGAGCGCATTATGGAGGTTTACATGATGACATTACGATGCATGGAGGAGCTTTGAAGAATGTAATCGACTTAAGCGTCTTGCACGGGTTCATAAGAAAAAACTTGGTGAACTAGGAAAAATGCCATTTTGTAATTGACAGAATTCTTTGAGGCATATTATTTCGAGAAAATGGGGTCGAAGTTAGTGAGGCGAAAAGTGACTTGATTTCCAAGCGCCCTCCCAGTGTCGAGGGGCGCCAAAGAGCCAGTTCTTAGGTCATGCAAGCTTCTAAAGGAGGTTCATCATGGACTTCTCAATTGCCAAGCACTCTTTCTGAGCTCTTTGGAAAAGATGCCAAATTCGTGTGGGATGCGAGGCGCGAGAGCTTTGAGGAGCTGAGGCTGTCTAACCCCTTTGCACGATAGTGAGGGCCCTCGGCCCGCAATTACTGGTGATGTGTGATGCGACGATCTCGCTATTGGGCGTGCTCGAGGCTTGAGAAGGAGAAGCCCATGTGGTCTGTGTACGAAGCCAAAGGCATTTAATGGGACCCCGGAGGAATTGACCACGAGAATAGGAGGCTGGCGTGGTATGCCTTAGATAAGTTTCGAGCTTATTTGGTTGGGTGGACGCAATCATATTCACGGGATCACTCGGCCTTGAAATACTACTCACCCGAACAAAATGCTAAGGCTAGGCTTGTGGTGGGTCCTCACTGCTGCGAGTTGACACAACGGTCGAGACAAAGGGTGTGGAAAATGTTATTTGTCGACCGCCTCTCGAGATTAACGATGGCACACGAGCACTCACGACCCTCGATCGATGATGAGTTCCTTGAGTCCTGCTCTTGGTTGAAGACACCTTGGTATGCCCACATCGCAAATTACTTACTTGAGGGTACCGGCCAGTTAGGAAAGCCTGAAGACAAGAAATTCTTCTTTGTAAAAATTCACTCCTATTATTGGGAAGAACCGTTCTTGTACAAATCTTTGTCAGCGTCGGATAATTAGAAGGTGCACGAAGCCGGAGTGAGGAATACTCATCCATTGCCATGAGAATTGCATGTAGGCCATTTAAACTTCTGGCGCCGGGAAGGTCTTTGCTGATCTGATTTCATTGGCCCTACTCTTTCAAGGATGCCCATTACCGTAATGCGAGGAATGCGATGAGTGTGGGTTGGGGAAAATTTCTCGCCCGAATCACGTGATGCCTTTAAACCACCTGATTTTGGTAGTTGACCTTTTCGGCGTATGGGGCGTTGATGAGTGCACAAAAAACCTCATCTTATGCTCGTCGATCCGTCCGTTACTCACATTTATTTTAGAGTATTTTTATAATTTTGTGACTAGAATCTGAGTTGATGTCTTTGGTGAATGCGAGGAGCATTGGGGTGAAAGGCCGACAACGGGAGCGATTTTGGGCAAATGGGAGCAAAGAGACGATGAAATTGCACGTCACGTCGCGGCGTCCGTGCGCGGCGATCCCCACTCGCGACGTTCATTTCGGTCGCCCTCGTCGTTAAAAGCGAGTGGGGCTCAGGGTGAGGATGATCGGGAGGCGTACGAACGGAGGCACATGTTTCGACGAGTGACAGCGACCGAGGAAGTGCGGGGTGTAACGCTTTTTCATTTTTCGGATATTTTCGGATTTTAGAACAATGTTTTCTTTATTAAAGCAGTTTCATCTTTTCTTAGTATGTTCACAGATCTCTTTCTGGGTTACATCAAACCACTGTCATGATGAGTTAAGTTTGATCTTTCATGTTGTCGATTGTTATTAATTTGTCACATCACTACATACGCGCATTTCAATTATATGTTAATGTCGGCCAATGTTAGCATAATCGCCTTTGGAAGTCCAGAGATTCGAGAGATGAGGTATTCGAGGGATACGGAATTAAATAGCCTTTAGCGGATTCGGTTAATAGAGATATTCAGAACACGAGTGGCATTTGAGGGTAGAACATTTAAGCATTTGAATGCGGGAGTCGAGATAGAGATAATACTCGGTTCTATTCCGCGAGATAAGGCGGATATACCTCGAGAGGATATCTCGTAAAGCCAAGATCACCTGCATCATTGACATGTGAAGCGTATGGAATAACGGTATCTTCAGAAAAGTAATCCATTGAGCATTGATAGGGAGATTGTAACCAGGCGCCAACACCATTAATTCACTAGAATCAATAGCTTAGTTGAAGTTTCCTTACTTAGAATTTTACCACTAGAATCAATTATTCCAGATATTGTCAGCGGGAACCTCTGTAGTCAATTCACCTTTCCCTGTGGATCGATATCCGTATATTAAGTACACTATATTACTTGGGGCTACGCGTGCACTTGCGCACATAGGCATTCATTATACACACCGCGTTTTCGGCCTGTCAGGCATCAATTTCATGGGACCATTCCCTTCCTCCTTTGGATACCTCTACATTTTGGTGGGAGTTGACTATGTGTCGAAGTGGGTTAGGCAGGTCCCTTGCGGAAATGTGAGAACACGGGGTGAATCACTTAAAATTCTTAAAGAACGTACTCTCGGTTGGGGTCCCAAGAAAGCCGTAATTAGTGGAGGTTCGCATTTGTGCAACAAATTGTTTGAGAGCCTCGCATTAAGTGTGGTGTCAAGCATAAAGTAGTCACCCAGCACCACCCTCGAGACCCCGGTGGCCGGGTTGAGCTAATGCAGGAAATCATGACAATACGTGAAAGTGGTGAACTCCCAGCAAGAAAGGATTGGTCTGCTAAGTGGCCTTTGGACTCTTTATGGGCATACGAGAACAACCCTCTGAGACCATTACAGGCATGCGCTTATCGCTAGTTTATGGCCAAAGCATGTCACTGCTGTGGAAATTGAATATAAGGCGTAATTGGGGCGTGAAGAAGCGAACACGGATATGGGAAAAGGCGGTCTCGAAAAGACTCCTGGAAATATCAGCCAATTTGGAAGAGCGAAATGATGCTTACTCAGCTCAAAATTGCAAAAGATAAGGCTGAAGAAATTGGCATGATCAACTAATAGCTCATAAACATTTCAAGCAAGGAGACAGTGTTGCTCTACGAGCTCGAACTCCACCTCTTTCGGTGAGCTTAATCGAAGATGGGTGGACCATTCCTGCGTCAGGAGGTCGCGATGGATCGATGAATTTCATTCGATTCAGATATTAGGGTGTTCGAGGTTCATGGACAGGTTGAAGCCGTACATAGTGCACCACTTTCGTGGTGGAGGAAATCCTCCCTTGACCCGCCATGATTGCGAGAGGAATTGCTAACGAGGGAGTGGCTACAGGTATCTGAAGCCACTAGAATTTTCTTTCTTCTTTGTTTTGGTTTCTTTTACTTTTAGTTTTTAGTGATTTTTTTATTCCTTGTTTTAACCTTGTCTTTCTTTTGAAAATTTTCTCGTTTTACAAGTTTGGCTTCTCATAATTTTTGCTTTTCTGTTTTGCAGGTGTTGCAGTGAGCCGAGGGTGTTTTTTCTGCCTGGGAGTTTCCAAGTTGCAAATTTTCGCAACCTGCACTGTTCATCTTCCCCTGTTTCACCTTCCTACTCCACCTGCGACACTTCAATCCCTGCACTCGCCATTAATTTTCCATTTTTTTGAACCAGCTAATTAGTAGGCATTTAAAGCCATTAATTGGCCAAAACCCTCACTTGATACCAAAGAGGACAGTGGAAGATGTTCTCATCAAAGTGGACAAATTCTACTATCTAGTGGATTTTGTTGTGCGATAGAACTAGGCTGCCGGCGAGAGCGACTATGTACCTATCATCCTAGGAGACCATTCTTGGCCACCTCGATACAGTATCAAGCTGGCAGAAAATGGTGTTATGCAACTCGCGCCCGGAAACATGACCACAGGCGAGACATGCCACTTGAGCAAAAGCATATGTAACCGGTGGAGGATGGCGGGCGGTTGCATCATTGACACGATCACGGAGAAATAAATTTGAACCAGCGAGAGGATGCGGGATGTCTTGTTGGCGGTTGAGTGTTTAGAAGAGCGTGGAAGCCCGGATGAGGAAACTTGTGCGGGGGCGGAGAAAAAGCGAAGTGCAGCAGCTGATATTAGAAGAAGGAACCGGTGAGTCCAGGCGGGCCAAACTGCAATGGAGTGAAATATGCACATTTGGAAGGCGGGAGCAATGCCGGTTGTCATTCCCATACCTTTCGGCACTTCACGGGAAAGTAACTGCTTTGCACGTGCTCGGGGAGAGCAGCGAGGCCACTAGGGTGGAAGATGCGATCGAAGGGCATTAGCCCGAGCGGTTTGCACCATCACATCTACTTGGAGGAGGAGGCAAAGTCGATAAGACAACCACGAGAGAAGGCGAGATCCTCATATGTGCAGATGGTTAGGGCGTAAGTCCTAAGGCCTGACTATATTTGGTATCACCCACGTATCGTATAACAGGTGGAGTCCGACCCAGTTGTGCCTAAGAAATCGGGGTAGCTGGCGTATAATGAAAATGGAGAGGAAATGCCCACTCGCCTTACCACAGGTTGGAGGGTATGTATTGATTATAGAAGATTAAATGAAGTGACAAGGAAGGATCACTTCCCTCTACCCTTCATGGATTAGCTTCTTGAGAGGATTTATGGTCACCCTTTCTATTGCTTCCTGGATGGCTATTCAGGATATTTTCAAATTGAAATTGCTGTAGAAAACCAGGAAAAGACCACCTTCACATGCCCATTTGGGACATATGCATACAGGAGAATGCCCTTTGGCCTGTGTAATGCCCCTGCCACATTTCAGCGATGTATGCTCAGTATCTTTAGTGATTTGGTAGAGCGCATTATGGAGGTTTACATGGATGACATTACAGTCTATGGAGGGAGCTTTGAAGAATGCTTAATCAACTTAAAAACTGTCTTGCACAGGTTCATAAAGAAAAACTTGGTGTTGAACTAGGAAAAATGCCATTTTATGGTCAACGAGGTGTCTTTGGGGCATATTTGAGAAAATGGGGTCGGGTTAATGAGGCAAAAAATTGACTTGATTTCCAAACTGCCCTCCCCCACAAATGTCAAGACTGTAAGACAATTCTTAGGTCATGCAGGCTTCTATAGGAGGTTCATCATGGACTTCTCAAAAATTGCCAAGCCTCTTTACAAACTACTGGAAAAAGATGCCAAATTCATGTGGGATGCGGGCGCGAAAGGCTTTTGAGGGCTCGAGGCACATCTAACCCTTTGCACCCGATAGTGAGGGCCCTCCATTTGTGAATTGCAACCAAGGTGATGTGTGATGCAGCGATCTCGCTATTGGACGGTACTCGAGGGCGAAGGAGAAAGCCTTATGTGGTCTATTATGCGAAGCAAGACATTTAATGGGCCCGGAGGAATTGCACCGACCACGGGGAATAGGGGCTGGCTGGCGGAGTGGTCGGCATGCATAGATAAGTTTCGAGCTTATTTGGTTGGGTCGGACATAATCATATTCACGGATCCTCGACCTTGAATACTGCTCACGAAGCAATGCTAAGGCTTTAGGCTTGTGGGGTGGAGTCTCTTTACTTGAAGTTCAACACAACGAGATCAAGGGCCAGGGTGTGGAAAATGTTGTTGTGTCGACCACCTCTCGAGATTAACGATAGCACACGA
Organism: Tetrastigma voinierianum; assembly: GCA_016808115.1. Classification (NCBI taxonomy): domain Eukaryota; kingdom Viridiplantae; phylum Streptophyta; class Magnoliopsida; order Vitales; family Vitaceae; genus Tetrastigma; species Tetrastigma voinierianum. The sequence goes on from JAEQBH010005707.1 coordinate 53,551, forward strand.
CACTCCACTGACCTCGATCGATGATGAGTTCCTTGAGTCTGCTCTTGGTTGAAGACACCTTGGTATGCCATCGCTGAGTGCCCAGCAACGGGGAGCTACCGTGATTGGAAAGCCTGAGAATGAGAAATTCTTCTTTGTAAAATTCACTCCTATTAGGAAGAACCCTTCTTGTACAAATCTTTGTGCTGATCGGGATAATTAGAGAAGGTGTGTACTTTGAGCCTGATGTAGGGAATACTCATCCATTGCCATGAGAATGCATGTGGAGGCCATTTCGCTTCCTAGAAAACTGCCAGGAAGGTGCTGCAGTCTGGATTTCATTGGCCCTCTCTTTTCAAGGATGCCCATTACCGTAATGCGAGGAATGCGACAAAGTGCGGGTTAGAGTGAAATTTCGCCCGGAGTCACATGATGCCTTTAAACCTGATTTTGGTAGTTGACCTTTTCGACGTATGGGGCATTGATGAGTGCCTAAAACACTCATACTATGCTCGCGTCAGTCGTCCATTTTCCTGTTTATTTTAGAGTATTTTTATAATTTTTGTGACTAGAATACTGAGTTGATGTCTTTGGTGAATGCAGGAGCATTGGGGTGAAAAGAAGCGTAGCGAGCGATTTTGGAGCAAATGGGAACGAGGCGATGAAGTACTGTCGCGTCGCGGCGTCCCACGTCGCGGCGTCCCCATCGCGGCGTCGTTTCGAGATACGCCCTCGTCATTAAAAAGCAAATTAGGGCTCGAGAATTGAGGAGGATGATCGGGGGCGTGCGACGGAGGCACATGTTTCGAAGCGGTGAGCGTGACCGGTACGGGTGTAGCGGCACGTTCATTTTCGGATATTTCGGATTTTAGAACAATGTTTTCTTTATTAAGCAGATTCATCTTTTCTTCCATTATGTTCTAGATCTCTTCTGGGTTACATCAAACCACATCATGTCTGATAGTTAAGTTTGATCTTTCATGTTGTCGATTGTTATTAATTTGTCACATCTACTCTATACTGCATTTCAATTATATGTTAATGTCTGGCCAATGTTAGCATAATCGCCTTTGGAGATAAAGTCGAGAGATGAGATATTGGATATGATCAAGTAGCCTTTGCTTGATTCGGTTAATAGAGATATTAGAACACGAAGGTGGCATTTGAGGTAGAACATTTTAAGCATTTCGAATGCAGGAGTGAGATAGAGATATGCTCGATTCTATTCACGAGATAGGCGGATATACCTCGAGGAGAGAGGATATCTAGTGAAGCAAGATCGCCATTGACATGTACAAGCGTGTGGAATAACATTATCTTTAGAAAAGTAATCCATTGAGCGTGATAGGGGAGATTTGACCACAGGCGTAACACCATTAATTCACTTAGAATCGATAGCTTAGTTGATTTCCTTACTTAAATTTTACCTAAGAATCAATTATTCGGATATTGTCACGAAGCGAACCTCACGTAGTCAATTCACTTTCCACGTGAGATCGATATCCGGAATTGCATTAAAGTACTATATTACTTGGGACTCTGGCGTGCGCTGCGCACATAGGCATTCATTATACCTGGCGTTTTCGGCACATCGGCGTCGATTTCATGGGACCATTCCCTTCCTCCTTTGGATACCTCTACATTTTGGTGGGAGTTGACTATGTGTCGAAGTGGGTTGAAAGCGATCCGCTGCGAGTGTGAACACGGGGTGGTACTAAAATTCTTAAAGAGGAACATACTCTCAGTTTGGGGTCCTAGCCATAATTAGTGGAGGTTCGCATTTATCTGACAAATTGTTTGAGAACCTCCTCATTAGAGTATGGTGTCAAGCATCAAAGTAGTCACCATACCACCCTCGGACCCGGTGGCGGAGTTGGGCTACCTTCTTGAGGAAATCATGTAATGCGATGAAAGTGGTGAACTCCGTAGAAAGGATTGGTCTCTTAGCTGGACTCTTTATGGGCGGCATGCGGGGTGACCTCTGAAGACCGATACGGGCATGTCGCATCGCTGGTTTATGGCAAAGCATGTCACCTGCCTGTGGAAATTGAATATAAGGCATGGTGGGCAGTGAAGAAACTGAACCTGGATATGGGAAAAGCTGGTCTCAAAAGACTCCTCGATATCGGCGGTACGGAAGCGAGAAATGATGCTCATTTCAGGTGCAAAAGATAAGAAATTTGGAAAAGTGGCGCTGATCAACTAATAAGCTCATAAACATTTTCAAACAAGGAGACAAGTGTTGCTCTACGACTCCAAACTCCACCTCTTTCCAGGCAAGCTTAAATCAAGATGGGTTGGACCATTCACATATCTGGGAGGTCTACCCGATGGATCGTAAGACTGTTCGATTCAAAGATAATAGGGTGTTGAGTTCATGGGCAAGGGGTTGAAGCCATACATAGTGACGGAGACGGGAGGATACTCATGGCCTGTGGTGAGGTTTTAAGAAGTGAACCCCTACCAGTATCTCGAGAAAGCCTAAATTTTCTTTTCTTTCTTTGTTTTGGTTTCTTTTACTTTTAGTTTTTTTTAGTGATTTTTTTTTATTCCCTTGTTTTAGCTTGTCTTTCTTTTGAAAATTTTCTCATTTACAAGTTTGGCTTCTCATAATTTTTGCTTTTCTGTTTTGCAGGTGTTGCGATGGTGAAATTTGTTTTACGGGAGTTCCAAGTTGCAAATTTTATGACCTTTGTTCATCTTCCCTGTTTTTCACCTTCTGCTCCACAACGACATGATCACTTGCACTCATCATTAATTTTCCATTTTTGAACCAGCTAATTAGTAGGCATTTAAAATGATAATTGGCCAAAACCCTCACTTACCCCCATCCTCCATTTAAAACCTCAGCACATCCTTTCGATTTCAAATATGCCTTTCAGTTTGAGTTCTCATCTCACCTCTTCTCCTTCTCTTGCCCTGACCATGGTGAAGACCGCGGAGGACAACGCTTTCGAGGCCCCAGGGTGCGCGTCCTCCCCTCCCCCTGTGGCGGCTCGATCTTGCCCACTGGCTGCTTTGTTCCGGAATTTGTTCAGCAGCTGCGCCGCCCGTTGTGTCTTCAGTCTTCTGGCTCGGGCGATGCTGGCTTTGTGGGCTCCTCCTGCCTTACTCCTTACCTCCCATCCCACAGATGCTGCACACCTTACAAGAAGATACGAACTAGGGTTGGCCCATTCCACCCTCTCATTACATCCTAGGCCATCCGGAGAATCTCTGCAGATCGAGGCCCCGGGACCTCGGGCCCGGGAGGAGAGTCCTCCGACTCCGGGCCTCGGGAGCCATAGTCACCGCCCCATCGGGCCTTGGCGGAGCCCCTGTCTGGACTGTCCCCCGGTACTCCGTCATCGACGACCACTCTCTTCCTTTGCAAACCTATTTCGGGAATGCGATTGCGAGTGGGAGGGGATGCCTGACCGAGGTTCATTATGATCTCAGGCCATTCACAGGAGACCAGGCTCAGAGATTCGATGCTCCTAGTGCGAGTACTCCACGGAAGCCATTCATGACCATGATGGTTTTACTACCCTCAGTGGTCCTTTCGAGTTTATCACACGATGACCTCGAGAGAGCCCAGAGGTCGAGCGGTATTCATTTCTCCATAGATGGCGGATCTGCAGGATCTTCGGGCTTGAATATGCATTTGCTTTCCATATGCTAGTGGTCCTTGCCAGCTCGGTGATTATGAGGCGTGGCCCATCCACGACTAGGGAGATGTTTGATCACCTTGGCGGGACACAGCAATTTGGGACCATTTTGGAATTTCGAGAGGCGCGACTGTGGCGTGAAGCGATTAATTACTTGGTGCTATTTTGAACCTGTTAATGGGTTTTGAGCACATTTTGTGTACTGGTGTTATAATTAACAAATTGACATGTTCGAATTTAATGGTACCTCTTGATCATATTTTGTGGCTAATTTTGCAGTTTTACAAGCTTTTAATGCCAAGTTTGTCAGTCATTCCAAGCATGAAAAGTGCAGTCGGACTTAGCATTCTGGTCGAATCGAGGAAAGAAATAAAGATCGAGAAAAAGGAAAAGCAAAAATACATGAATCGAGATGAGTAGCGGGAGCGGAGAGGCGGTAGCGATGGAATGGTAAGCGCGGGATGCGACATGAGGAGCCGGTGAATTTACGTATGGCATGAGTGAAATTTTCGCGATCAGTGAATTTTCGCTATGCCATATTTTCGCTGATGGCGAGTGTATCATAGCGAATTATTTATCATAGCGAATTGTTGCTCTGTTTTGATCAACGACTCGGAGTTTTGGTTTTCTCCTTTCTACCCTTGTAATAGTTTTTGTTTTGGTTTATTTTTGTAATTTCCCTTGCTCTGAGCCGTATATAAGCTAGAGTCAAGGTTTGTAAAAATCAATCAACATCACAATAAATTTTGGGGAAGCTTTCAGCTCCCGTTTTCCCGCTTCTTCATTTTCTTTCCCTTTCCTTTGATGATGACAAATCAAGGGATGTTTGGCTAAATCCCCCTCATCCTTGAAGAGGAGGGCCACTGGGTGAATGTTTGAAGGTAAAAGCAGCATCCTCATGTTTTCACATAGCATTATTCCCTTTTACTGTTCGTATCTCACGTTTGAGTTTGAATCAGCTGTGATCTTATACTGAGTGGGCGGAGTACTTGGCAAACTTTCAAGGTTTAGTGGATGTTTACTGTTAGATCCACTGATGCCCAATTAGTTGTCATTTATGAGCTCCTGTAGGTTAGATCCAGTGATGGTTTTAACTGTTTTGAAACATTAAGGGGTAATAAATGCTATACATTAGAAAAATAATTTTAGGGTTTAGGTTTTAATGCCAAATGAAAATGGGGTTCGGAAATGACTATATGTCATCCTCCCTGACGAGAAGAAAAGACAGGGATTTATGTTGAATGCCTTAGAACCTACTAAACGATGGCGAGACTTCAGGGAGTTCTCTTTTACATTTTTTTAATTTTATTTCATCCTGCTTGACCCGACCATACACCAGCGATTTTACAAATCCCAAATCAAACTAAATTCACCATTTTTGACTTCACTTAAATCATTTGTCTGAAGAAAACCCATCCGTGTTTGACCACACAGACGGCTGTGCAGTAGCTTGACTACGGCCGATGGGAAAATATAGGATCTGAAATTTTGTTGATTAGGATCACCTGCGTAGCACGAATCAAATGGCGGCAGTTCTTGCAGGGGATGGTGCCCTAAGTGCATTTGACAATTTGTGGAACACTTGTGATCCTCATCTCAATGCGGTGAATTGCTTTTATATTTCCTTTGTGTTTCTTTTAGTTTAAAAAAAAAAAGCTTGTTGCTGCGGGATCGTTTATGTGTTGTTTTTGTGTTGCCCTATTCTTTGCTGCAGGAATCCATTCCCAGTGGATTAGAAACCTGAGCGGGGCTACTTAAAGTCAATCTCCCTCGGGAACTTGGATTGAACTTGAATTGAACCGACCGAACGCAGGGAGAAGCGATACGGTCATTTTCTATGGAGGGAAACTCTCTAGGATACATGTCGTGAGGACTATAGAGACCCGATGGATGAGTGCACCCTCCCATACATGGTGCCACTCCACGGTATGCTTCTTTATCTCAGCCTCGGCCACCACGACCCGATCTCCCGGTTGAGACGAAGCAATTCTAGACCTTACCAAACTAGTGGGTGATGCTGTGGAAGAACAAAAGAAATTCAATGCCCAATTGAGTCAAAAAATCCATACTGTGGAGAACCCCCTGGAACAAAAATTAGATGGGTTTCAAAGTGAAGTGGGTCAGCAATTTGACAGCCTGCAATGTTCAATTTCAAAGCTTGCCCAGCAGCTTGATCATCAAGGGGAAGAAAATCTAGAGGATGAGTGCTTGACTGAAACAATTTTGGGTGGCAGACTCAGCTACTGACCTCGGGAGGTGAAAGTGGAATCGGTAGAAGCTCCTCTGAGGAAGCGTAGGGTTGCCCCACAATTAGGTATAATTATATGGGCCATGTGGAAAAAGAAGAAATTCTTCCCTTTGGTAGTGAGGAAAGTAATGGAAAGGGAAGCGGGGAGAAGAGCCCTAAAAGCCCACTACCCGAGCCACGATAGCGCCATCTACAGACCCGAGTGTATACCCACCTTGTTATCACAATTCATACCAACATCACAATTCACACACTGGCTTTGCTCCCAAGCTAAGTCAACCACGTCAGCACTTTCATATTACAAAACTTCAAGAGATTAGTGGCACCACATGCAATTTTGCGCCATCAAAAAACGATAGCGTGCCCACATGCATGTAGCCTGACGGATGGTTCGGGTGCGAGTTCGGGTTTGGAGCACCCGAACCTCGGCATTTCCTAAGCTCCCACTTTTGTTTTAATTTTCATGTTTGTATTTTATTTTAATTAGTTCTATAATTTGTCTCTTTAGATTTTCTATAATTTTTAAGTTAATATTTGTTCTAGCTTGTTTTTCACTTTTCTGCAATTTTTCTTAATTTTTCTTGTATTAATTTTTGCAGTTTAAAGTGAAATTTTGAAGCAGAATGAAGATCAGGAGCAATCTGGAGCAACAGGAAATTTTCGCAACCATAGCGAAAATTTCGCAGTGGTAGCGAAATGGAATTTTCGCTATCATAGCGAAATGGCGTACGGACGATCCCAGGAAAAAGACAAAATTTGCATAGTGTTTTCATTTTTATTTTATTTTATTTTATTTTTATTATTATTTTATAAAAAAAAATTGAAAAAAAAAACTTCGTTTTCATATATATTAAAAAAATTTTTCTCTCAAAAAAAAAGTTTTTATTTTTATTTTTAATTTGTGGTATTTTATTTTGTTTTTCGAAAAAAAAAAAAAAAAATCGCTATTAGACATAAGCGCGAGCATTCCTGAAATTTTCATGATACTTGATTTTCGCTATCATAGCGAAATTTCGCTATGACCCATTGATTTGTCTCCCCAATTTTGTTTTATTCGTAACTTTTAAGTAGAACTCAGTTTTTAAGTGTTCTTGATATAGTTGGAAAGCAGAGAGTGTAGAATCCAAATATTGCCAGAAATAACACTTTTGAAATTTTTATGAATGTGTAATTTTCAAAATGCTCCAACTGGTCACTTTTTTCCTCTCTTTTCTTCTCCTAACTTGTTTATTTGAAGCCCAAATGGAGTGAATAAGGTGTCGATGGAAAGCTTGCGAAGTATCCTATTCAACAACGATCACATCTCATCAAGGAGGTAACACTTCCTTCCCTAAATTTCCAATCCGAGCCCCATTTCGGACACCGAGATGTTTGGGTTAGGGGGAGAGTTAGCGAAGGAAGTGGTTTTTGTATTTTTGTTTTTGTTACTATTTTGAGCAATCCCGTTTTGTGATGTTCCATTGGCTTCTTTGGGTTCCTTTCTATAAATTTATTATACTATACAACTTACTTTTTTCAAGTAAAATTAGGACCCATTTTGCAACTAAAAATTCTCAGGTGTTTTGCCTAGCCTATATTTGAAAAATTGAAACTCTCATTCAATTCCTATTGATAAAAGGATGACCTGGCTGCTTAGTCGAGGGATAACTTGGTTGCTTTCACCATTTTTCTTCCACCTTAACTAACCACACTGAGCACATTAGGGTTTCAATGATAGGCTTAAAACTGCTGTAACTTTACTTCGCATAACTCATCCTAGTCAGGACTACCTTTAATAGTTAAGGACCCCTGTGGGTGCTGGGGCTACACGCGGCCTTGAAAAAAAAGAGATAAAAAGAAAAGAAAAAGAAAAGAAGAAAATGCAACATTGCTTGAAACCCTCGAACACTCCGCTCGAGGGGTATATGGCGAAAGCCTTTAAAACCCTAAGTGCTCCTAAACCTCACCGGTCACCCAACTTAATGTTCGCTAATGGGTGGGATGGGGTGGGAGTTTAGCAAGTCAGAAGGCTGAGTCTCAAATCATTCAAGTCCCGGAAACCTCCGAAGAGTTTGTGGTCGAAAGAACCTTATGACTTGGTGCCCCAAGCCCAATTGGTCAGGAGTCACCTGCATCCCCGTTACATGGACTTTCGTGTGAAGCTCGATCCCCTAAAGATTGCACCCTACAACACAAAAAGAATTGTGGAATAAGAGGTGGGTCATGATCTATTTAGGTTGGTTAGCATATTAGGTCGTGGTAGTAGCTAGGTTGGGGAGAGGTGAATAGCAATGCATTGTCGAGCTGATCAAATAAACACTTAGATTGGTGGTGCCTCGTCGATTCACCAAGAAGGAGGCTCTTTTTAATACTCACTTCAGATGACATTCATTCTCCCATGATAGTTATTGGACACATCGATGATTCTTATCCTCAGTGGTTAGGCATTACTCATCTCACAACCTTTTGAAATATAATTGGTGAACATTATTTGTTATCATTTGCATGCTCTCTCTCTTTTCTTTCCTTTCATCGCTAAGGGATCCAGCAAATGCGGTAGGTCGGGGGTGTGATTTAGAAGCCCAAAAAGTGCTATTTCAACCCTATCATAATAGGTCATACATTTGTGTACTAATTGTTAGTAATTAACCCAATTGACATGTTCAAGTCTCTATGGTACTACTCGATCATATTTTGTGGCTAATTTTGCGCAGAAGCTTTAATGCTAAGTTTGTCAGCCATTCCAAGCATGAAGAATTCTGGTCTGACTAGCACATGATCAAGAATCGTAAGAAATAAAGATCAGAAAAGGAAAAGAAAGCAAAATACATGAATCATGAGTAAAGCAGTTATGGTTTAGGAACAAAAGAGTCAATGGAATAGTAGAATACAGGATGCAAAAGATAGGAATAGTGAATTCTCCGCCTATGGCATAAAAATAAATTGCAGAATCTCAAATAGAAATTTTCGCTTATGCCACATATTTTTCGCTATGATAGTTAAATCGCTTATGATAGCGAAAATTCGCTATCATAGCCAAAATTCGCTATCATAGCCAAAGCCATCGTGCATATTTAAAATTGTTACCTCGTTTTGATCCAAAGATCCCGCTTTGGTTTTCCTTCTACCCTGTAATAGTTTCTTTGCTTCTCTGGTTTATTTTTGTATTTCTCTGGCTTTCAGCCGATATAAGCTAGAGTCAAGGTTTGTGTAAAATCAATCGTAACATCACACAATTCTGTAGAAGCTTTCAACTCCCGCTTTTCCCGTTTCTTCATTTTCTTTCCCTCCTTTCCATTTTTCTACCGCCAAACACCTTCATGATGACAAATCGGGCGGGATAAATTGGCTAAATCCCCTCATCCTGGAAGCAGAGGGCCATCAAGTGAATGTTCAAGGTAAAACATCGTCTCATGTTTTTCACGCTAAAGTATTTATTCCCTTTTCTATTTCCTCATCCCACGCCAGTTCAATCGTGGATGTACCCCGAAAGTGGCCTGCATTTCTGTCAAGCCTGTCTCGCTGGATGGCTTTTCACTTAGATCCACCGATGCCCAATTAGTTGTCATTTGGCGAGCTCCATGTGTTAGATCTGAAGTGATGGTTTTAACTCAAGCTGAAACATTAAGGGGTAATACAAATGCTATATATTAGAATGAAATAATTTTAGGTTTAGGTTTTAATGCCAATGAAGAGCCTGCCTCGGAAACACTATATGTCATCCTCCTCAACGTTAAAAGACCCAGAGGAGCCATGTCAATGCCCAACCCTAAACCAAAGGGGTCTCGAGACTTCAAGGAGTTCTCTTTTACATTTATTTTATTTTATTTTCATCCTGCAACCAACCATACACCACTGATTTTACAAAATCCCAAAATCCAAACTAAATTCACCATTTTTGACTTCACTTAAATCATTTGTACGAAGAAAACCCATCCCCGGTTCGTAATCTCAGATTCACTATACTGCGTAGCTTGACTACTTTCTCATAGTAGGAGGAATATAGGATACAAATTTTGTTGATTCCATCACCCTACCGTGGGGTACGAATCAATGCCCCTTGATGCACCACATCCATGCGCCCACCTTTCCCCCCTCCAAAGACATAGTCTGAGCTGAGAGGAGCCATTCTGGAGGCTCATACTATATCTTCGGTGTTATTTGGTCACCAAATTCGGCTTATCATGACAAATTGCTCACTGGCGACAAGGTTCATCGTGTGCACCTATTCGGTAGCTCGGGAAATCCACACCTCCTATTCTCGAGACTCTTCGCATGTTAGAGCCACACGGTTCCTTAAATGTGCCCGCTGGGAAGGCCACATGATGGTAGGCCATCTCATTTGCTGATCGGTGGTAGATTATGCCTCTGCCTTTCGCCTCCCACCTCCGGATTCAGATAAGACCCCGACAAACAGACCTTCCCGCATGAGCAAATCGCTCCAAGAAGGTACATTGAGAGATCAGTTCCTACATCCTTAGTTCCTACTCCTTTACCCACCGCTCCTGCCGCCTCCAGAGCCCTCTACCCCCAATACCACCCCTACAGATGATGCTAGGCCTATCACATCCGCACCACCTCCGCAGTATATCACTATTTCCACCCAGGACTTTTTGACCATTTTGGATGCAGTTCGCACATTCTCCTCCACATCAGCATCATTTGCGATTGCCCATGCGGCCCCTCGGGGCGGAGAGTGAAGGACTCAAAGATCGAGGTCGCCATGGCTCGACTCCGCCATACTCGCACAGGACCAAGCATCCCCTCATGTAAACTGCAGCCGCCCGGGCCCCGGCCTCGTAGCCCCCCACATGTGCCCGCCCCGCCGGGCTTTACCCTCCCTGGGCTGGACCAGCCCACTCCACAACCGTAGCCTCAGACTCCCCGCGACACAGTTTTTGCAAATGCAAACAGTCGCTAGAATCCACCATCAAGAAGACTTCACTGGCCCAGATGAGGACGACTTCACCGGTTATCGATCGAGGCAGCACTTCCTTCTAGCTTTCCAATCCCACTCTATCATGACAATGTCACATTTGGTTGTGGGAGAGTTAGCGATGAAGTGACTTCACACTTCTTTGATATAATTTGTTTTTACACTTTTTGAGTCCATCAGTCTTGCTTAAGCAAAAAGCCCATTTTGTATGTTTCCTTGGCTCGTTTTTGCTCCTTTATGAAAGTTGTTTTTTGTTTGTTTGCACTAAAAGTTGAAAAACATAGCACATACATTTCTATACATACCATACAACTCATTTTCTTAATTCAATTGTAACCCATTTTTGCCCCATTTTTCGTGGGTTTCGCTAGCCCGCAAGTCGAAAATTGACACACCGCCTAATGCCATTGATGTTGGGGATTGGGTTCCATGCATGATTGCTGCATGATCACTGAAGTTTCATGGTAACCAAATTCTCTCTCCCACCTTTAGCTAACCAATAATACTAAAGGCACACGCTTTCTTCAAACAGTCGAGAAACCCGCATACCCCTTACTTTGCAAAACCTACGTTAGTTTCGTTGACCACCTGTAATAGGTTGAGGACCCCTAAGAAAAGAAGGCCAATGAAGCCTTCCAAAAAGAAAAAGAAAAAGAAACGAAAAAAAAAGAATGTAAGCCGCGACGCTTTACCTGAAACCGAGAACAAGCTGAGGGGTATAATATTAAAGCCTTAAAGCCCGGTGCCCTGGCCAACTACTGGGAGCCACCCATTTAGTGCCTCTATACTGCGGGTGGACGGGTGAGGCTTTAGCGTGTCAGAAGCGCCTCGGAGCTCTAAAATCATTCAAGTCCGAGGTGGAAACCTCGAAGAGCTAGTGGTTTAAAGATCCTTATAACTTGATGCCCTAAGCCTTAGATGGTTGGGAGTCATCGGTGGACCCCCGTTACATGGACTTTGGTGAGGTTGATTCGTTAGCATTGCACCCTACAATACAAAAAAAAATATGAACTAAGAGTGGGGCTAGATTTATTTAGGTTGGTAAATGTTCTAGGTCTTGGTAGTAGCTCGTCAGTAGAGTGCCTGAAGGGTGTTATCGCTTAAAACTGATCACATGGAACACTTAAATTTTTGGTGGAAGTTTGTCAATTCCTCGGGTTGACACTCTTTCCGAAACTTGTTCTCAGATGGCACTCTTTCTCACGAAGATGGTCATCGCTGGCAGGGTTCGTGATTCACACGAGGGCAAGGCACATTATCCATACTGAGAATACCGACCCTTTTGCATGAGCATAACTTACTTGATGTTTCTTCTTTGTCATTGCTATGACTACCAATGCTCATTAAATGATTAGTACCCAAAATAGTGCTATTTTTGAGCCCTCATAGTGTGTTCGAGCACTTTTGTACTAATCAACTTAAATAACCCATTTGACACACTAAGGTCCCAAGAATACTACTCGATCATATTTTGTGGATATTTTCAGAGTTTGCAAGCCACCACACCATTATCATCGGAGTTCCACTCAAATATGAAGAACCTTAGTCGGTCCCGTCGCATGCACAAGTCGCCGAAGGCAATTGGAGCTAAAAATGTAAGAGATGAGATTGGTGTAGATTTTGCAAGAGCTTCAAATTTTCACAACCCAAGTAATTTCACTGTGCTGCGAAATCTCAGCCCGCCCCGCTTGGGTCGCTTGACCACCTTTTGATTGCTTTTTTGTGATATTTTCCCAAAACTCCATCTCCATGCACTTTGCTGTTTCATACTTTTGTAATTTTTGACTCTCGACTAATATATAAGCTCTCAATCAAGCTCCGTAAAATCGCCAATCACCATCAATCAATAAAATTTGCGCTAAAAGTTCCAACTCTCCATCAAGTGATTTTTCTCACTTTCTCCCTTTCCTGTACTTTCTCACCTCCAAACACCCTTGAGGATGACAACCTTCAAGGGATGCTTAGCGTGAACCTCCCCCATCCTCGGGCGAGGAGTGGTCGTCAAGGTTCTCGAGGTAAAACACCGTCTCCGCCGCTAAGGCGTATTTATTACCATTTCATGTTTCGCATCTACCCAGCGCTACCTCCGGGATACCCTGATTGGCCAGTACTTGGCTTTACATGAAAATATTATCCACGTTGCATCCCGACACACTTAAATACCATTTCATTTGCCTCTGCTGTGAAACAGGGTCACATGCACTGCTAACGCTTGAAACATTAATGGTCCATAAATGTTGTATCTTAGGGTAAAAACTTTTAGGGTTCAGTTTTTATAGCTAAATAAAGATCCGGTTCGGGAAATGACTATAGCTTATCCTCCCCAATGCGAGGAAAAGGACCCGAGGACATTTCAGTTGCCTTAGAACCCCAAGCCCAGTGGCCCGAGACTTCAAGGAATTCTTTTACACTTTATTTCACTACATTTCCAGTCTTTCAAACCATCAACTCCACTGTTTTTAAAAACCCAAATCCAAAATAGAAAACATCTATTTTCAATCAACTGTAAACTATTTTGCACGAAGAAACCTATCCTCGAAGTTCTAATTTGGAAATCAAACACTATACTGCAAAGAGCTTTGCTACGGCAGTAGGAATTTAGGATATAAATATTGTTGATTCCGGATCGCCTACTGCGGCATGAATCATGTAGTTTAGTGTTTTTTTTTTTTTTTTGTTTTTTTGTTTTTTGTTTTTTTTAGATGTTTGTATGTTTTATATTTTGCCTGATCATGGTTTGTTTCACTCATATAGCTCGTTGTGTGTTTAGTGTATTCAATGAGTTTATGTCACGGCTGCTAATAGAAGGTCGTTGAACACATTTAAAAAATTACCAAGTGTAAAATGGAAGGATCCTGTGGTTTTTAAATTATCCGGAATTATAGGTTTGAAAGATCGGGAGGACTTAGCTTAGTCACCCCCGTGGTTTCAAAAGCTATTTCTTGCTGGTGTCTACACACTGCGCTTGATCTCCTATGTATAGCCCCTGTTCCGAGCCCTTTATCTACTAGCCTTGAGGGATTCTAACCACCTAAGTGATGGGACACCTTCACAAAGAGGATTACACGAGCCCCAAATATTAAAAAAAAAAAGAGAAAAAGAGTGAAAAATGCAAAGAAAAATAAAAAGCAAAAGAAAAAGAAAAATAATCATAGATGTTTTGTGAATAGAATAAGCGGGATCATCCAACTGGCAACCTGTACAACCGAGGGGTCTTTCAAAGCCTAATGCCAAGCCAACCGGCTGAGCCATCGACTTCATTATGTTCCCACATGGGGATGTAAGATGGATCCATCCCACAAACTCAGGTTTTTAGGTTTGGTTGAGTGTCTGAGGTGAAGTTTATGTGGGAACTTAAATGCTGTGCCTTTAACCAACTGTGGGAGTTGCTAATGAATACTGCTTATAGGGACACTTAGCTAAACTTATAGGGTACTAGTTTTCTTTCTATTTTAGGTAGTTTAATGTGAATAAAAATGGTGCGTCTCATTATTTCAGTTATACTCTTCCAAATAGGTGAGTCGAAAGCTTAAGTTTAAGTGGTGTTAGAAACCTGTCATACATCGGAGATCATGATTCAACCCGCACTTAGATTCCTTAGAAAGGTCATTGAGAATTTGGGGTTGATTTTCTCGTCAACCATTCTTGCTTGGCTAAGTTCCCTTAGAAAGTTTTAAAAACCTTAAGGATCTTAAATTGTAGCTGAAAAAGTGAGCAATGTCAAGTTGTGTCTCATTTTGGTCCTTTGCCATCATGTGTATCATACTCATTTCCAATCAGGTTTCGTGTGTTATTTTCAAGTGTGTTTTATTTTGGAGTCAATCTCTTACTCTAGGACAAGAAGCTATGTTTGGGGGGTGGATGAGTGTCTAAAACACCTATTATATACCCACAGTTTTAAAGTGCATTTATGATCTAGCTCAGACTTAAATATGTGGTGTTTTTGCATCATAACTAATATTTAGTTTACTGGGTCTTCTGCAAAATATGCTGGAGACAAGTCGAGACTTGAAGATGGAGGAATGAAGAACTTAAACATAATGTCGCACAGCCCGTATCGCCACGACCTTTGAAGTTCCGTCCACTTAACTAGCCTTTCAACATTCAACGCCAACGCCGCTGACGTCACCCTGAGTCATGGCCAAACAGAGTAAAGCCAAAATCACCAAAAAGCCTTTTGTATACGACGCACGGACGTGAACAAGAGAGATGGCGATGACTCTAATAAACAGAAGCTTCTTTTATTTTTCTTTACTCTTTCGTTTTTCTATTCAATCAGACATTCTAAGCAACCATGATGTATTCCTTTCGATTATAAACTAAAACTATATTAGGCTAGGTTTTGATGTGTAACCCTAATTCTGATTGATGGATTAGTATTAATTTATATATTTAGTTTTACTTGCAATTATTGAATATCTTATCTATATATGGGAAATTCATACTTTGTACTTGATCAATATAGGTATGTTTAAGCTAGGTTTTGAGATCGAGAGATGATGTTCTAGGGACATGAATAAGATATCAGAGTAATCAATCAGCAGTAGAGATACCATGATTTTATATGTGGTAAAAAATGGTCTCACTATTAATGCATTCATTAGTCTTAAAGGTTTGAGGTAGATGAACATGAACCCATGTTATTAGGATAGGTGCTCAATGCTCGAGAGAGATTGATGAATATAAAAGATCAACTCGCCATCAATAAATGCAAGTGATATAACTGAGTTATAGTTTTCTAAATATCCATTAGCCATGATCGGGTGAAGTCAAAACCCTAGATATTTGATTAATTGGAAAGAATACACTTTAGTTCTCTTTAGTAAATTACTTAGAGAATCTATAGTCTTAATTTGATATATCTAAATAATATTAAGGTAAATTGGTTTAGTAGTTGACACCCAAACCCTTTATGGATGACCTCGACTTATCACTGGATCGCTTAAACTGACGCACTTCCTCGAATCCGGTGGAATTATAGCATAAGTAAATACAACAAGCATGGTCCGTTAATAAACCCCAATTAACCTATAACCTTTAGAACTAGACATGTCCCTTACCCTTCAAAGCTACATATTCCATAACCATTACTAAACACATCCCTTTAATCTTACCTAAACTGTAAAAGATCATTCATCATAGCTCTCCATCCTTCACACCACCTAAACAAGCATCTTAATTTACAAGACTTTTACATAGATTAGATTTTTTTGCTATGTGAACATACTGGTGATTTAAAAGTTTTACTATTGTTATGATTAATTAGATAAGCATTGATTTAAAATCGTATTAGATTATGATAATCTTTTTAATATAATATCTATTATCTAAAAATGGTATTATCAAACTGATATTACATACAATCTCTATCCTTAAGTGAAATTCAAAAGTTAAATAAGAGATTATATATAAAAGTAGGTCATTAATCATAATTTATTAACATAAATTACATATTGATGTGATTATGCAAGGATTTTCAATCAATCAAATGAAGAAAAACAAAAGATGGTTTAGACCTCCATAAGGATAAGAGAGTAAGAAAGAAACAAAAAGTTTACATGTAATAAAAAAAAAATCCCAAGAGATGGCAATTAACAATAGGAACTTGATGATGCTTTTTCAACCGGAACTGGGTTGGAGCGTGCTTGAATTGCTGGGCCGGTCCGACTCCCTACGCCGACCTCCCCACACAAACGAAACAAAAAGGATCGGCGGAGCTCGCCATCGCCTCCGATGCCTGCCAACATCCCGCCAGTAAGATCAACCAGTGGAATGAACCGCGCGCTGGGGTTCACGACCTTCAATCCACGGTGACCTTCGTATTTATAATGGGTGATCAAGGACAACTCTCTTAGTCAGATGATGACAATCGAATAGCATCTTCCTTGTTGGAAGAAGATACGACATTCCCTCCCACCTAAAATGCAGATTTTCTTCCTTATTGTGAACTACTAATAAGGGATAACTGATGGGAAATAATTGGGAAATATCCTACTCTTTCTGATTCAGGAGATTGGGTGTTTTCCCCAATACGCATTCATCACTACCAAATCTTTAATAAAGGTGAGTTAGCCCTCGTTTGTGCTAGTACTTAGGGATACCATTAAGGACCTATCGCTAAAGATCGGGTCCCGCTTTTTACCCCGACTGGGTTTGCATCTTGGGCCCACCACGCGCCTATTATTTCAAACTCCCATCATGGTCTCCCAACCCTTGACTAAGCAAGGAGGCAAGGGTCAGGATGGTTCGAGATCAGCGTGATACCCATGTGGCTACTCAGGAAGGGTTTGATTAGGGCTTTTCCGCCGTCCCACGTCTTGTGATATGATGGCTTCTCGATTTTCGTGTTTATTTCGGCTGTGGCTCTTAGCTTCCTTAAAAACGTTCCTTGACCGTTTGCACTTTGTTCCCTTGTTCTCGAAGATTTTTTGGCCTCCGCGTAAGTTTGTGCCTTTTCTCAATCTTGTCCGATCCAGCGTTCAGACTCCGCTGCGGGTCCCCGATATCCAGCTCGGGGCTAGCGTCCCCGCCTCTTGCTTTCCGCTTTGAACGCCTTTTTCTTCTCCTCTTTGTCTCTTTGGTTTCTGAGTCTTGCGAGGTTCTGTGGCGCACTCCGCCGGGTCTCAGATTTCCTTTGATTTTCTTCCTCGTTTAACGTGCTCCTCCTATGGTCTTGTCAGCTCCGCTTTGCGACAGAGACCCCGCGAGGCGTCTGGGCCTGGGTCGGACCTAAATGACAACAGTCGCGTTCATCAAAGTTGTTCGGGAGCCTCCTTCTCCTTGGATAAAGTGCAGCAAGGGCAAAATTAAAGAAATCTCTGATCCCAGCGACTCGAATACTCCGAGGGCTCCCACGTAACTACCGAGGCGGTGGGCCCTGGGGCCGGCCAAACCCCTATACCGTGAGATCTGCAAATGCAGATGGCCTTCATTCGGGGTCCGTGCTCAAGTCCCGATCGCACACTTACGTCACTCAAGTACCTAAGATGGTGTGGCTTTTTCGAGGTGGCTCGGCAATCCAGCCTACTTCCCTCGCACCCTTTATAAAGTGGTTCCAAAGATTTCAATGTCTCATTTCTTAAATTTTCCCCCAACTGGGGTGTTCGTGGGGTTGTTAGTCGCTTTTAGGATAAAGACATGGGTGTTCCCGCATCGCCTCGCTTAGACTTTTAGTGTAAAGGAGGTCATTGGCTATTTCTTTATATCTCCAAGGTCTAAATCGCCAAGTCAGATCATCCTGACCTTCCATCTCGCACAAGTTTCAAGGAATGCTTATTTTTCGTTAGCGGTCGGGCTATTGGGGAGTACAACCTGACCGGGAGGACACACTTGCCGCTCCCGCCCGTCTGATCTACCCCGAGAACCTACGTGAGCCCCTCCCTCTGCTTTGGTTTGTTTTGGCTTTGGGAGGTCATGGATACTCGACACCGCTTTGGTCACACGGCCTCTGTGCTCGCCTGATCTCGCCTTGAGGACGAGGAGGTGAAGCTTGCCGGGTGAAGTGTTCCCGCACGCCTATTCCAGCCCATCAAGTCGAGATATCTCGACCGTTCCAGCAGGCCCCGTCACTTCATTTTCTAAGATCCTCTCCTCTCCGTCGCGAGTCTCCCTTCCCCCAAATCTTCCTCACCTTCTATTTCGGAGCCCCTTATTGCGGGCAAGTCCCACTAGAGAGCCTCAATCCCGTGACATGGAGGTGGGTCAGGGCAAAGAAGAAGAGGAGCGTGAAACGAAAACCTCCAAGCTCACCAGAGGTCAGCTCTCGTTTGGGTAAGACTAGCAGGCCTCCTCCCTCTCCTTCGTCTCGCCGGGGCCGGCGTGAGACTCTTCTGTGAGGGTGGATGAGGCCCTCGGGAGGCCCTCCCTTTATTTCGGCCCTGAGTCCCATCGTCGCGGTGCGCCGCTCCCCATCCTACAATGCCTGACGAGGTATCCGTGAATCGCGACGTCCGACGTCGCAAGGGATGAGGGACTCTTCGTTTTCTCATGCTGAGTCATTGCCGGGTCAGTTTTTCCTCCATCCTCGCGTGACTCCAACTCAGAGGGTGGGTGCCTCTTGCCCACATGAGGCTCGCTCTTCTCGTCAGTGGGAACCGCTCCAGACGGGGCCCAAGTTCTTCATCGAATTCTTTCTTTATGGCTCGGGAGTCTTGCCAATGACTTTTCCTTTTTTTTCATGTGGCTACTTATATACAAAAGGCTCGGTATGATAACAGTCGATTTGGTGGCTCGCTGTATAAGTCTTACAAGGCTAAGGTTGCTTCCCTGACCTCCGAGAGGGCTGGTCTTCAAGCCCAGATAAGGGAACTGACTGAGGAACTCGTAGTTACGTTCGACTCGCTAACGCCGATGGCTAGGGCGCCGCTGAGGGATAGCAGCGGAGGCCCTAAGGACGCTGGTTGTCAAGACGAGTCATGGCTCGCCAAAGAGGAGTTACAGGCCGTCAAGGGTGACCTATGGGCCAAGATGTATCATGGTGCGGAGCCTAGGGTTTTTTATCTCTTTTTTTTTTTCGTGTATCGCGGCGAGCCCGTGGTTTTTGTAATGCTTCTAATTTTAACACTATACCGAGATTCATCGACACCCTTCCGTCTCTTTCGTTACCGATTCAGCCGCGCATTCTCGCCACGAGGTCTTCCTAGAGCAGTTATGTTCCATAACCGAGCCATCAGCCCCCGGCGCCAAGATCCTCCCTCCGTGAACCCAGCCCACGGCTCGGGCGCTAAGACCCTCCCGCGAGCCGTTAAGCTCCCACAGGCCGAGCCATCCACATACTGGCGCCAAGACCCTCCCCTACCGTTGAGCTCTGGCCAGGCCGAAAGTACAGTTCGAGCAACCCGCCTCCTCGAGCGCTATGCTCTACAATCCGGCGCCACCGGTTTCTCGAGCTACATGGCTCCGTGGCTTACTGGGCCTCTCGAGCGGTTATGTTTTGCAAACCGAGCTACCAGGCTCTCGAGCCATGTCTCGCAGGGGCTGTTTGGCCTTCCTTGAGCGCTTATGTCGGCAAATCGAGCTTACTAGGCTCGAGCTACATGGCTCGTGGCTACTGCCTTCCTCAGCAAAGAGGCCGCGAACCGGAAGCATTAGCTCCCGCAGCCACATGGTTCCATGGTTATCAGCCCTCTCGAAATGCTAAGCTCGCAAACCGGAAGCATCGCCCCGAGCTAATGAAGCCCATGGCTACTGGGTCTTCTTTGATTTGTTAAGCTCGCAACCGAGCTTACCGGGCCCCGAGCTACGGCCCCTGGGCTACTGGGCCTCCTTGGGCAGTTATGCTCGCAAACCGGTAGCTTAGTCGCTCCCGAGATACATGGCTCCAGGCTACTGGGCCTCTTGTCGCGCTTCGCAAACCGAGCTACCAGGCTCCCGAGCTACATGGCCCGCGGGCTACTGACCTTCTCAGCCGCGTTCGAAACTGAGCCATCGCCCTCGAGCCAACACTGCGTGCTACTGGCCTTCCTCGAGCGCTATGCTCTGCCAAACCGGCTACCGGGCCCAGCCGCATGCCCATGGCTACTCGCCTTCGGTGATGTTATGCTCAGAACCGGAAGCATCGGGATCCCTTGTTATATGGCCTGCGGGCTACTCGGGCCTTCAGCAATTATGCTCGCGAACCGAAAGCTACAGTTCGAGCTACATGGCCCGCGGG
Source organism: Tetrastigma voinierianum (assembly GCA_016808115.1). Classification (NCBI taxonomy): domain Eukaryota; kingdom Viridiplantae; phylum Streptophyta; class Magnoliopsida; order Vitales; family Vitaceae; genus Tetrastigma; species Tetrastigma voinierianum. The sequence continues at coordinate 73,992 of JAEQBH010005707.1, forward strand.
CTACTGGCCTCTCGAGTCAGTTAAGCCTCTACAACCGAGCTATACTCCGTGGCTACTTAGCCTTCGAAACTATTAAGCTCAGAACCGAAAGCATCGGGCCCGTGGCTACTTTCACTTTCCTCGAGCGCTATGCTCAGAAACCGAGCTACTAGCTCCCGAGCTACATGGTTCAGCGGGTTACTTGGCCTTCCTCGAAAGCAAAGATGCTCGCAACCGAAGCATCGGGCTCCTTAAATTTCATGGCTCCACATACTGGGCCTTCGAGTTGTTCACCGTGAACTGAGCTATCGGCCCCGAGCCATGGCTCCATGGCTACTGCCTTCCTCGGTGCCAGCTATGCTCGCAACCGAGCTACCGGGCTCTTAGCTACATGGCTCCGCGTGGCCACTTGGCCTCTCGAAATAAGTAAGCCTGCAACCGAGCCATCGGGCTCCCGAGCCACCGAGCTCCGTGGCTACTGGCCTTCTGAAGCTGTTAAGCTCGCAACCGAGCTATTTGGCTCCCGAGCTACATGGCCCGGGCCGTTTGGCTTCCTTGAGTAATTATACTCAGAATCGAAGCATCGGGCTCAAGGAGCTACATGGCTCCTGGTTACTCGGGTCCGAGTCAAGTGCTTTCCCGTAAACCGAGACATCGGGCTCCTGTTACATGGCCCTGCGGGCTACTGGGCCTCTCGAGTCGCTAAGCTCCGCAACCAGCCACTGGGCTCTCGAGGTGCCGAGACCCTTTCTGCCTCTTTCCTTTCCCTTTGAAATGCACGCTCAAGGCTTTAATGTGGATTAATGGAGAAATTTGAACGATCAAGGCGACTTCCAAAGCCGCTCGGTTCCCTGAGTAACAAGTGACCCTCCGTGATTAAGGCTTATGCTCTAACTCTCCTCCTCTTCGCATAGCCTGAGTCCGCGCTACGATGAAGAGTCTGGTTTGGTCATCACTACAAATTCATCCTCAGCGATCGCGGAGCCGACGCTTTGGTGTCGTATGGTTCACCGTCGTAGAGTTTGCGGTTTTTCCCTGGGCCCCCCTCGTGGGAGTCAGGTTGCTCTCAGCTATGTCCAATGATGGAATCAAGGCTAGGAACGACAAGAGGGGGCTAAAATTAGAAAAACTTTTAGTAATCGTCTGCATTTTTTTCTTTTCTTCTTCTTTCTCTTTCTTTCCCTTCTCCTTTTCTCCTTTCTTCCCCTCTCTCTCCTCTCCCCTTCTCTTTTCGTGACTCAGCTTCTTTCTTCTCTTTTCTTTTCCTTATCTTCCTCTATCTCCCTCTCCCCCTCTCTCTTCTTTTCTTTCTCCTTCCATTTCTTGTGATTTGGGTTTTTTCGCTTCGACAAGGTGTAAATGGCTGTGAAGAACCCATTTTCGCTAACTATAATTTTGAGATGCAAATGGCAGGATTTGTAATTTTCGATGTGGTCAGAACTTCTATGTAATGAAATTTTCGTATTCAAATGTAGTTCTTTCTAAATAAAGAACAATTGCGGAATTACACGCTTTCTTCCACCCAGCCCCTTCGAGCCGCGCTCCCGGCTTTACTATCAGAATCTTATTTGCTTTGGGCTTACTATAACATTAAGCAACTTAAAAACGGAATAGAATGTTATTCAAATCGATGGTGGGATCTTTATTACGCACTACGCCCGTTCCATCAGAACCGCTTTGAGACGCTCTGCTCCATGAATGGGGAAGCGGTTTTCCTTCCACTGAGCTCATACGCTGTGCTCTGACATGCGAGATACGGCTGTAGGGTCTTTCCCAATTAGGGTCCCAGTTCCCATGTGCAGTGGTCCTTCCGTCGGGTAAAGCTTTTTCGTAACTGGGGTCACCCGGGTTGTAACTCCCCGGGCTTCGACCTGGGTCATAATACTCGTTGCCTTCCCGTGATAGTCTTCCACACGCCTCGTGACTTGCTCAATGCTTCTTCTAGAGATCCAGGCTTAGCGGTTGACCTCCCTCGTTGTGTTCGATGTTTACTTAGTTCAATCCTTCGAGATTTTAGTCCGACCCGACCGGGTCTACCGTCAAAGGCCAGAGCGAACGGTTTCGAGTCGCCGACCAGCGCGCAGCTCGTACGCCTACAATACCCCGGAGGTACTCACCGATTTTCCTTTAGGCTCCTAGTTCGCTTTCTGCCGCCTTTAGAGTCCTTATAGTGACCCTCTTGTCCACTGGACTGCGACTTGAAATGGACCCAGCAGTAGCTCCCGATTCCGAGCTCGTAAATCCTTAAACTTAGATTATCGACCGTTTCCCATTATCGCACACGCAGGGAGTCCAGATCCCAAACCCGCACATTATAGAACGCCGACGAAGTTGCACCTTGTCTCCGTGATTGTTGCTAAGGGTTCGACTTCTACCAATTGGTAAATAGTCCACGGCCATACCGATAATTTGCATCGTCCCTTCCAATGGGTGTAGGTCCTAATATGTCTAGCCCCATTATCGAGTGGCTCAGGACTGGCCGTTATGCTCATATAGGAGATGAGATATCTTGGCATGCTCCTGACAAGCTTTGCATTTTCTAACCATGAGCCGTATCTTCGAAAGCATTGTGCTGCATAATTCTTTGCTCTTGTTTTTCTCTAAGGTCCGAGTCTGGCGTGGTTGCCACATATGCCTCGTACTCCTCAGTATGTAGTCGGGCGCTGCCCTTCCCTATGCACTTAAGAATGGGCGCAGAGAAGGGGTTCCCCGATGAATAGTGAATCTTGCCGACCTTCGCTCAGTTTAGACGCCTCCTGGTCGCTGTAATTTACCATCTACCAAGTAATCCTTATCGGGTCCATCTGTGACGATTCTGACATCACAGGGAGACTTCTGTTATCGACGCCATCGGGGGCTCTAGAAGGTACTGAGCAGGTTGATGTCTACCTGTGTCTCTAGGAGGGTCGCGGTTAGTTTCATGGCGCATCGCCTCGGAATTCCTCCGATCTTAGTACATGTCAATTCGAACTCGCATGAACTTATTAAGGTACTGCACTGAGATATAAGATCATCTTCTCACCGTCTCAGAGGGAATCTTCTATCCGCTTTTACTCACCGCTTGGGAGTCGCCACCTCCGCTAATCCGCTTCATGAAGTGGGCGAGGTTGAGTCCAACTATAACAGCCTCATATCTCTACTCGTTATCGAGGCCGCCGACCGAGGCGTATTCTCGCGATCTATCCTGTCTGAGGTTTGAGATCACTTCGCACCGCTTCCTTGGGCGTTAGCGCCCCACAAGGATAATTTCGGATGATGAGGTGCCTAAAAGGTCGGTAGCTTCCAGACCGGGTGGCCGGAGGAATTACGATGAAATCGCCAAGATCTGCCCTTTTATCACCGCCCCGTTCAGACTTCGAATGTCAAATTCATCTTAAATTTATAAATCACTTCATCCCGTGAGGTTTCTCGTTTATGTAGTATTTCCGGCTTTACCTAATATCTTATTGGGACTTCGACCGCATGAGCTCGGGGAAGTACTATTCGAAGTTTTCCCCGGATGTGGTTACCAATGCCGGATCATCTTTTCCATCTGGTACTCCCTTCAAGCCTCCCCCTCAAGAGTCTACCGCACAAGAGACTAAATCGGTCCCGTTCCACTGGCGCACTAGCTGCAAAGCTCCAAAACCGCCTGTGCAGTAGAGGAGGAGCTCCTCCCTGAAAGGGCTTACAAGAACGGGGGAAGAGTCAGGTTTCAGCCGCCGTGAACGCCCTCCCAATGTACGGTCCCACCTGGAAGGCCTTTTTTCAAACTCAGAAAGGCCGATGACGGTCGCTAGCCCTAGATAATGGCTACCAAATAAGTAGCCTATTCTCCCGCTGTTGAATGTCTTTAATGTTTGATGGAGGCAATCTATATCAAGCAATTTTAATCTTTATCTTATCCGGCTCTGCCTCATTCCCTCGGTTGTTGACTATAAAACCTAAGAACTTCCCCGGCGAGACTCCGAAGCGCATTTGGTCGAGTTTATTTATATCAGAGCTTTAACCTGAACACCCAATGTGGGTTATGTGGAGCCTTGCTTTTATCGATTTTACTCAAAGATGTCGCCTATATATACCTCCATAAATGTCCCAATTTGTTTCTGGAACATCCTATTCACCAAATTTTCGTAGTGGCTCCCAGATCCTTAGCCCGAAGGGTATTACTCGATAATAGTGTGTTCCCGAATGCTGACAAATGAGGTCTTCTCTTTGGTCACAGGTCCATACTGATCTGGTTGTAGCCCAAGAAGGCGTCCATGAAGCCGAGGAGTCTCGTGGACCACCGTAGCGCCTGCTTCAGAGATCAACTGGTAAAGCTATCCTTGGTCGTGCCCCGTTGATGTCTGTGAAATCGATGCAAAGCCGCCACTTGTCGTTTGCTTTTTTGACGAGAAAAACGTTAGCCAACCATTCCGGGTACTCTACTTCTTTGATTACCTTTACTTGGAGGAGCTTACTAACCTCTTTTGTAGCACCCCATTCCCGACCCGACCCTTTTGGCGAGTCCGAACCGAGTCCGGGTTGCTCTAATATCACCCAATCACCTTATCAAAATCATTTATCAAAACACGCCTGCAAATACACTTCAATATATAAGATCCTTTTCAAATATGCGGAAACGTTTTTAAAGGGATAAGCCCATTACATTTCATTCATACAAAAGTACAATTACTATAAAGGCATATCAAGCCTTTTCAAAATAATTTACAAAATATATATTCAGAGTTCAAAACAAAATATCAAAGTTAAAAAAGAAACATGACATGAATGCACAAGTTGGAGCATACTCAGCAATTCCTTCTTTATAACTCGACGCTCCTCGATCTTAGGTCTGCTTTCGATCACTATCTATCACTCGGTACATGCGTATTGGTAAAACAATAAGCTAAGCATTTTCATGCTTAGTGGTTCTATACAAATCCATTCTTCAGTTTCAGTTTAATTCAAATCATGCAATTTAACAATTCAAAACTTTCAAATCTTTTTGGATGATCAATGTCAATACAATACATATACTTGTTTTATATACAATCATTTATAGTTCATTGATCATCCTAAATATACACTTTCATATTCAATAAATCATGCATTAATCAAATCATGCATTCTAATGCTCTTTTCATTTCAATTTGCAAACATGCTTTTCGATTTCAATATTTCACAATCTCAAATCAATTCAATTCTGCTCACAAATTCAATTCACTTCTACAATCCACCCGCTATGCCCTTAACGAATTTAACCTATGTTTTCTGTGATAATGTGATAGCCAGAATCACCGCATGGTCCTTCCGCTGGCCGCAGGCCAGATAAAAACGCGATAACACAAGAGACGGCTTTGTTAGGGCTGCTGATTGGTTATAAAAATCAATTAGTGAACACTACACTGACACGGTCCTACTGAAGCCGATCGCAGTGCGACACATCAATACATATGTTCACAAGATCGCTTATTTCGAATTTATCGGGTATACTAATCTATCATTCATACGAATTCAACCATAATTATCTAATTAAGGGCGTTAAATCTTTTATAGTAACATACAAGTATTATGTACATTTGTATAAATCCGCTCATTTTCAGAATATACTTATGCAATTTTCATTTGCAAACATTTCACAATCAATTTCTTCAAATCAATTAAAACAATTCAATACATGCTTTTCATGCATTTAGAACAAATAGCAAATCTTGAAACGAATAGGAGAAGATAAAACAAAACCAAAATCGTCACTTTGATTCCAATCTTTGAATTCGACGCACGCGGGCTTTCCTCCTCACAAATTTCTATTCAAATACAATGACAATCACATATTAGTAGGTTAGTTCTAGGAGTTTTTGGTCGGTTTAGTGCCCACTCCTGAGCACCTTCACTCTGAAAATTTTTCAGGGACACATGAGCCATATTTTTCATGCTTCCAAGAAAATTATAGCTCTATGAGTCTATTTTTAGTAAGAATTGGAATCATCTAATTTGATCACCTAAACTCAAGTTACTTAAAAGATTTTATCAAACTGTCAAGATGTCTAAATTTCACCTAATTACCTACTGTTATTCCTGTAATTTCAAGGATCTTAACTCCATAATTGGTACAGTTTCTTCTACTCATTTTAAGATATGTGGTCTTTAAGGTTTCTTCTCCAATTGGAATCATCCAATTTGGACTACTAAAAGTCAAGTTATTGCATTTACATCCGTAGACTACTTTCTAATTTGCAAAACAAAATCATATTGTTCTCACATACCCACTTTGAAAAAAATTTCTGGGCACTTTGGGGTAACAATTTGCATACACTTCCTTCAAGTAAATTATTTTCTTAGAACTCTAGTTTACCCAGAATTTTGAATCACTCAATTTGGATGAGTGAAACTCAACTTATGGCCTAAATACTGAAACTATTCCAAAACACATAACTGTTCCAGAACTAAACCATAAATTTTATTTAAAACAGAGCATCACTTCAACGAATTTCTGGGTCCAATGGGGTCCAAATCTGGGTACTCCTATTTTAGGGAGATTTGTTCTCCTAGACGTCTAGTGTACTCATAATTTGAATCACTAATTTGGATGAGAAATTACTGGTTATGGGTAAACAAAAATACTTGATCGGGAAAATTTTAACAAAGATCTCCTTGAAACTTCATCATTTCCTCTTCGTGATTTTCTTTCAAAACACCTCAAAAATCAAACCAAAACTCAAAAAGAAACCTAATAAAACATATTAGAAACTCTGCCATGTGAGTAAAACCTATGGATGTATTAGATTTTTCTAACTCCAACATCATTTAAAACAAAACTAGGGTTTGTGTTCTTACTTGAATGGTTTCCAAGCCTTAGCTCATTTCTTCTTCTTCTTTGCTAGAACTTGGAGCAAACATAGTTCTACCACACAATCTTGATCTTCACTCAAAACCCTAGGTTTTCTCTCTCTAAGCTCCAAAACATATTTGGCCTAAATGGGGTGTTCTAAGACCAAATGTGGTCTAATACCACTCATTCTCATATGCCTCTATGGATGTATTGTATAGATTTTAACCTAAACATCATTTAAACAAAACTGTGGTTTGGTGTTCTTACTAATCACTTGCCTCCAAGCCTTAGCCTATTTCTTCTTCTTTCTTGTTAGAACTTGAGCAAACATGGAAGTTCACCACAATCTGATCTTCACACTCAAACCCTATAGGTTTTCTCTCCTCCTAAGCTCCAAAACATATTTGGCTCTCCAAATGGGGTGTCTTTAAGACCAAATGTGGTCTATCACCACTTATTCTCATAAGGTCTTTAAAACCTCATTTTTGATCAAGTTCTCACAAATGGCTAGTTTGCCCATATATTCTTGTGTTTGCACTTCCAATTTATTATTCACTCTTAGACCTTATTCTTTATCGAAATGAATTTTAGATCCCGATTTTACAAATTCCCAAATTCTGCCCTTTTGACTTGGGTTAATTTTCAGGTTTGGTCAATTTCATTTAGCATATAATATTTAATTATATACCACATATTCATTTGCACTTGGAATAGCTTATAATCATATATCATTTAACATTTATCACCTATCATTTAATCATTTCTCAATTTCCCGAAACCTAAGTTTGGTTTAATTTTATACCTTAAATATATAATAATATTATTATAAAAATACTAGGGTATTTTTGGGGCGTTACATCTTCATTAATCACCTTCTGTCTTTCTGGGGAAAAACTCCTTCTCTTTTGCTTGACCGGCTTAAAGGAGGGATTGACGTTTAACCTGTGGGTGATCACTGTCGGGTCGACCCCACCCATGTCTTCCTGTTTCCAGGCGAATACCTCCATGTTCTGCTCTAGAAAATGGATGAGAGAGCTTCTGATGTCTTCTGCTAACTTGGACCCTATGTAGACGAGGTGTTCTGGCTGGTCACCGAGCTGTACAGGCTCTAATTCTTCTGAGCGTTGGTAGGGTGGTTACCTCGTCTCGCATGTCGAAAGCCTGCCCATGTGCAGATGCTGGTCAATCTTGTTTGCTCTAACATGCTAAGTAACATTCCTCCGGCTATGCGCCGTTTCGACCATCTGCACTCCATTTGCAATTGGAAATTTGACAACCATGTGATAAGCGAGGGAACGACCCTTATGGTATTGAGAGAGGGCCTACCCAGTAACATGTTGTAGGCCGATGGGGTGTCTACTATGAGGAAGGAATCTCTGCTCATTGCTGTCCAGAGCCTCACGTGGGGTCTCCTAGAAAGTGAGCACTAATCAGACCAGATCCCAAGGGCAAGATTTCTTTCCCCTAAGAACCTGCCAGAAAGTGTGCGTGATCGGCTCCTAGTTTCTCCCTTCCGATGCCCATTTTGTCTAAGCCGATGCGAAGATGAGCATTGGCCCAGCTTCCATCACACGAGGACTCGTGGATCGTTTATTAGCTACTATATTTCATCATGTTTCGTCAGTTGTTGATGTCGCACCTTCCGTGTCAAGTCCGAAAAAGGTTACAGAGTATCCAAATGAGGTGCTTGGATAATCGTCACCGGTTTCCGACCGATGATGCGCAAGTGGGCCTTCCCTGGCCGAGCTGACTTCACCTCGCAAACCGAGATTACATGGATTTTCTCCCTAAAGGCTACCGACAAGCAACCGTCACGACGAGGTGGTGGTGGTCGACCCGCTCCCGGCCCTTCTAAGGCCATGTATTGAATGAGATGTCATCGTCAGATCGGCATTCAATCTCCTTTAGCCGGATGCAATATCTATTCTGCAGTCCATGATCCTTCGTGGAACCACAAGATTCGTGTCGTTTCTAATGTCCGACTTCATCCGATGGCCACCTCAAGAACCTTCGTCGACTTCGCTAGGACCCGCGACACTAAGGCTAATATGAAGCATCATTTGGTGGTGAATACCGTAGCTCAGCCGAGGTGGTCCCCTATCCCCCGATGTTCCCTCGCCTTGCCTGGGACCGCTGTTTTCCGCTCCTCCTCGGGATCCCCGTCCCGTCCCGCCCGTCTCTTTGTGGCTTCGCTCTTTTCCGGTCGCCCCCGCTTCTTTTCCTTTAAGTAAGAGCTTTCTGCATAGGAGGGCTTCTTCACCGCTGATATACTTCTCTATTTTTTATGGTGACTCCTGGGCCATGCTTCTTCACTGAAAGGTTCTTTGAGATAAAGAACACAGTCTCGATCCCGCACCCCCAAATTTCGCATCGAAGCAAAGAACCCGCGAACTTCTCGTCGGGATTATCCACCTTTAACGACCTGTTAAACCTTGAACATATGACCTCATGCTTCTTTAGAGCTCTGGTTTTCATGGTCGAAGATGATAACTCAGCCTCCTGCACGTCTCTTGTTTCATAGCTGAGACGAATGCAATGAAAAGTTCGGTGAACGAGAGATAGAAGATGACTGGGAGGCCTGCTAAACCAGCCAATGTCAGCTCCTTACAGGATAGGCTGAAGGCTCAGATCGTACCTGGTCCCGATATCCAAGGTAGTTCCCATCTGATTTTAAAATGATTGAGGTGGTCTATGCAGCCTTTGTATTCCATCGAACGCCCCCAATCCGCGGTGATTCAACTCTCAGCCTCGAAGGGGAAGTGCAGCACCTCGACGGTGAATGGAGATTCGGTTTGTTGCACCAGGGCGTCCATGGAGACTAGAGCTCGGCCCTTTACCGTTACCTTCATGTGGCTGATTTCTTACTGGATGTCCCTGAACCTTTGCTCCCACGACCTCTCCTCATTGTGATCCTCTTCGGGGGGTTGGTAAGGATCATGCTCCCTAGTGTGGCTAATTTCTCCTTCTCTATCCGCTTCTCGACGAGGGTCTAGATGTTGGTCTTCTCCGGTAACAGGGTTTTGGTCTTTTCGGGCATGTCGCGTCTCCTGGGGGCGTCGTATTTGCCTGGTAAGTTGCTCCAACTCCTTCAGCAAGTGCTGGTTGGTGACGCGGAGCGCCTCCACCTCGTCCGTGTTGGCCTGCACAGTCTCTAACGCGCCTCCGGGAGGTCGGTTGTCCACGTTGCCTGGCTGGTCTTGCATCCTTGGAGGATTGGCGTGGCTCACAGCGTATTCAGGAGTTGATATCATCGATCAACGAAGTCATCTTTTATTTGTAAAAGGTGTCGTTCCCACGAGACGGTGCCAGCGTGATGTTTTTCAGCAGAAACTTGGGTGGGCGATGCTTGGTGTAGGCCATTCCGCTAACAAATGCGTTGGACTCCTCTGCCGCAAACAAAGAAACAAAAGGATCGGCGGGCTCACTTGGATTTGCACCTACGATGCCTAGAGTGAGTTCTTTCGGAGGGAAGAAGATCAAGCGCAGGGAATGAATTTTACGTGCGTTAGTCATTGCCTTTCAACGATAGGGTGGCCTGGTATTTATAATGGGTGATCATGATAACTTTCTTAGTTGGATGATGACACTGAATAATATCTTTCCTTGTTGGAAGAAGATACGATATTCCTCCCACTGGGTGGAAGATTTTTTTTCCTTATCGTAAACTGATTAATAAGGGATAATTGATGGGCAATAATTGGGAAATATCCTACTTTCCTGATTGGTGGAGGTTGAGTGTTTTCCTCTAATACGGATTCATTGGGCTACCAGTCTTTTAAAGGGGTGAGTTGGGCCCTCGTTTTGGGCCAGCATTTAGGGATATCATTAAGGGTCTATTGCTAAATCTTGGAATTAGTTTTACTCCCGATGCTTGGGCTTGCGTCTTGGAGCCTGTTGCTGATATTTGAGGCCCATTGAAGCCGATTTCCCCTTTTTCTTTGGTCTTTCTTGTTTATTGTATTAGCATAAAATATTACACTACTTAGGAGGGAAATAACAATTAAAGACATGTTCACTATAACAAATGAGATTTTAGCACAAATTAAGTTGTGATTAACAAAATATGATACGTTAGATAAAAAAATTTTCAAATAAAATTGTTTTGTGTGACTTTGTCGCAATAAGTTCATGAAAAAAATATGCTTAAGTATATTATATTATTTAGTTTTATAGCGAAAAAAAAAAGACATTTTCCACAATAAATTTTATAACTGCATGTTAAAATCAACAAAATTTGTGGTAGCATGACTTTTTTGTTTCCATAAAACAAATTATAGCAATATGTCATTTACCTCAATAAAAATATTCATGGTAAAAAGTTATCTTTTTATATTAAAAATATATGTGTGGTGAGAGATCGCCCTTTCATATTGAAATAAATTTTTTTTAATGGTAAATATGTTTTATAAAATTTTAGATGCATAATGAGATTATATATTAAATATGTGTAAGAAACCTAGAATAAGATAAAAATTTTGAAATCTAATCCAACTTTATATGATTTCCTTGGCCATTTCAAAATAAATAAATAAAATATGCAAAATTATAGTTGCATCAATCATCGTAGAAATAAGGCTCTTCCAAAGCTAATTTCGTGTTTCCCCACTTCGTCATCAACAAAACCCACTATTCATCACTTATTCTCATTTCTTTACTTCATATTATTTCATAAAACAAATGAGATTTATAAAGTGTAAAAAAATTAAAAATAAATAAATAAAGTTTGAGAGAAAATTAGGACAGGGTCTTGTTAGTGCAACAGTAGGTTGGACCAAGATGAGGCAATCGAAGTGGGGTGGGGCATATAAATGTATTAAATGAAAATTTTGGGCCCTCCAGCAGAATTTAAAAATAAAATTTTTAAAAATGACATAAATAGTGTATTTTTAAATTTTATAAGGTTAAATATAATAATACATATGGAGGGGTTCAAATAAGTACCTTGACACTAGTTATAAGTTTAAGTAAAATTTTCTTATTTTCCTTTTTGGGCTTGATTTCTACAGTTGTTAATCTACAAAAAGAAAAGAATTATGAGTAGAGTAGCAATTTAAATAAAGAAAAAACAGAGAATAAGTTGGTGTGAATATAATATGCTCTTCCAATGCCTATATATATATATATATATATATATATATGTATTACTTATATATAGTGGAGTAAAAAACCTTGAATATCAGAAAAAATTATGTGTTTAAATAAGTACATAGTATTTATCATGCCTATCTCAAGTTGTAAAATATTCACAACGAGGACTTCTTGCTATCTTGAAACTATAAGACCCCGTTTAGTTCACGAAAATTTTTAACTCTATCCAAAATTCAGAATATGAAAATTTTCAATATATTCTAATCTTTAGTTTTCATTTTCAGAAAATACGTTTCGTACTTGAATTTGGTTGAAAATAAAGAATAAAAAAATTCGTTTTGTAAAACAATTTTTATTGAAAATGAAGTTAATGAAAACAATAAAAATGTGTTTAAAATGCAGGTTACTATTCACAATCCCGTGTTTTCGTGAGCCTTATGAGAAGAAAATCGAGTGAGAAAGGCGAGGAAAAGAAAGAAAGTAGTCACAATCTAGATGTTTCGTTTTATCCCCGATCGACCAAATGCGTGTTTTGATTTGGTGAAAACAATGAAAACAACACGAAACGAGTTTTACAGTTATATAAAATGTTGAAAATAGTGAATTCATTTTCTTTGTTTTCAAAATTTGTTTAATACGAGTTTGTATAAACATATTTTCCTTGTTTTCGAAAAGTTTGAATAGAAAACGAGAAAATTTTATGCATAAACAGAGACCCCAAGGTTTTCAACGAAAAAAAAATACATAATAGGTTGGAAATAAGTTTCAATGCTTTTACGCTTATATGATTCTGTGAAATATTTACATAGGTTTACTATATCTAATTGAATAGCTGACACTTTTAGAAGCAGAATGATATAAAAATAATATATGAAATCCACTCTATCCCTTCAACAGTAAATAAATGATACTACTCTTAAGCTGAAGTCATGTTTCTAAAAAATCTTAAAAAACTAACTAGTTATTTGATTAAAAAAAAATCAAAATCAAATCCACATACCAAAATGTAAAATATTTGAATAAAATGTTGGTTATTAAGAAAATATAGGAAATGAAAAATATAGCTGGTAAAACATTTATATAGTTAACTCATTAAAAAAAATAGAATAAGGATCCCTACTTATATAAATTAAAATCCTTTTATATCCATATTTAAATTTTTTTTCCTTTTTACATTTATTCACTTTACATTACAACATGAAATTTTTTCCACACAAATACGTTCTTAACTAGGACACGAACCCTGGTCACCTCCCCTCCCTACACGCTTGAGCTCTTAACCACCCACTATCTTATTTCTTATTTCCTCAAAATGGTATAAAGAAAAAGTTATTTTAACATATATGCAAGCAATTTTTTTTTAAAGGTAAATATACAAGTATTCATAAATTGAAATGATATTTACGAAGGAATAAATATTTTTCCTAACTTTCATATCAAATTATAAAATTTTCCTTAATGTAGTAATATAATTTTAATTGATTTATATAATGAATATAGTTAGCCATCAACATGGATCAATTTTAATATCTTCTACCCTTAAACAACATATATACCTTCTTTTCCGTGATTTATACATCTTTTTTTTTTCATTTATTGTGTATTATTATTTTATTATCATTATCATTATTACTATTATCGTATCATTATCATAATTATTATTATCATCATTATTATGCAATTTATGAAAATTAAATAATAATGATAGAATCTCGGGAAGACTTATTGAAGTAAGCTATATGACTTACATAATTAAAATGCAATCCAATAGTGAGATTTCAAATGTGAAAAAGATGTTCGAGGCAAAGAAAATAGTTTATTTGCTTGCTACAATGGCTCTAATCCTATCTATTGCAATTATAAATGTGGGTAGAACATCTTTAGTTATGAATATTGTGAAAAAACAAATAGAAGATCAATGAATAGATCATTAATTGCTTGTCTATGTAGATAAAGATATATTTGATAATATTAATGATAAAATTATTATGCAACACTTTCAAAATAATGCATTAGGAATTATAAGTTTATCTAATAATCGATCAATATAACCTTTTTGTACCTATAATTTATTAAATGCCACTTCTATTTACTATTAATTGCTACCCCCATTTTCCTTAAATTACAATGCTAACTAACTACATCTATCATAGAGCAAGATCCTTCTAATTAATGTGTCATAATCTCCTTCATCATAAATCAATAACATCAATTTGTCTTGCAACAAACTAGATAGATATGCATTAGAATCGAAATTGATTGCATAGCAATTATTTGAAGTTTATATGCTCTGTGAAGTGGTTTTCCTTTTAAGAAAACTTAGGCAGACAGACACTTTGTTTAGAATCAGTATTTTTGAAATCATTATATAATTCGGACCAAGAGTGCGAGCCAATTTGAGTCGAATCATTTAGGCTTTTAAAATTTAAGCTCAACTCACTAAAATTTCGAGCAAAAATAGGTTGTCCCATTTTCTCATCTATAATGATACTCATATTAAACTCAAATCGTACATGCTTGAGTTTTTAGGGGAGTTGGTTGTTTAACATGATATCAGATATTGGTTTGATAGAAGTTCATGGGTTTAAGTTACCTCTCTTAATTTGAATATATGTCCCCATTTATATATTTGAAAATCCATAATAGACTCCGTTCAACTTGATTTGTTTGACTCTGCATATATTTTTTTGTTTGCATCTCTATGCTTTTGTCTTGAAATTTAATTTATAATTTACTTACTTTTTATTAGGTCTGAAAAGTGTCGACCCAAAATATTTACTATGATATCTCTCTAAAAGAAAGATTTATAAACATTAAAAATTAAGTGAATTAAATTGCATCATCATCAAAATTGTAACTCTTTAGACTCAAAATATTTGGATTTGAGAGATGAAAGCTCATATGCATGTACCAAAAGTTCAAGAAGTAACTTTTTTTTTTAAAACATTTAGAAATGGTGCAATCCTTCATTTTGAGTTTTGAACTTTTGAATTTCTAAATTTCAAATTTTGAAATGGTAATATTTCAGACATCATTCTTGAAATGATGTAATTCTTAATGGAAGAATCTATACATAGATCCCGGGCCCTCTTTTGATGCTCCACGTGATATTTTTCAAACTTCCATCATATTGTGAGAGTAAAGGAAGATAAAGCAAACAAAATTATATAGGTTGGTTCTTTTATGGTCCAGAGTTTCAGACATCAATGATTGGAGGTAAGATCCTATTTTGTTTATGTTTCTATGATAGAAGCATGCTTAGGACGATGATGTGATCTTACACATTTGGTATTAGAGCTTCATATATCTCTGTATTGTTTGGGCATTATGTGTTATATTGCTTAAATAGTATTATGCATTAAAATATATTTTTAATGCTTTATTTATGCATGAATATATTTTTCATGCTTATGCTTGAATTGTCTTATGTATGAAATCCTTTTTGTGCATAATATTTATGTTTGATTATGCAATTTACGTTAGCATAATATTAGGTTCAATTATGCTCTTCAATAATATTTGATTTATTTTTTAAAATTTATTTTCACAAATTATATTATATCCTTCAATTTAGATGTTTAACATTTGTGAAGACTTACGTTTTCTCATAAAATTTGATTTTATACATAAACTTTGAGTTTAGTGTCTAAGTTAGAAAGCACAAACTAAAGATTTATAAATTGTCCAAGTGATCAATATAATTTTAGTTAATTAAAGAATAGCCATAACATCTTTAATTAATTAATATTATATATTAAGTTAAGATCACATAAACAATGAGACATAAAATTGTAATTAATTATACTTAATATAATGAAATTTATCCCATACAAAATTTTATATAATTAATTAGGATGAAATACCATATTATTTTCTGAAATCTACCCACATGAATTATCAATTGTGCCATTTGACGTTTTATCTTTTAGGATGATGCAATTATCTCAGTGGTCTCAAACCTTAGAACATTAAGTGATAACTTGTGTGGACTATACATGTCTAGGAATGTCTTGACAAAAGGACAATAAGAGCCTCAAGGCTAGTGATTATTAAGAGTGACCATTGTGATCCTTCCACTTATCGAGAGAATTTTCTAATTATAAATTTACCTATCTGTCTTGAGTTACCCCTATTCACTTATCAAAGTTAAAAATAATTTAAGAATTTCATCATAAAAGTTAAGTAAACTAATTAAATCAGGATTTAGCCCATAGGTAATCTTTATTAAATTAGATGTAGTGTATGTCTTATATTGGTAATACATGCAATTAGTGATATAAGCCTCAAATCTAACATAAGCTTTTAGACTTGTTACAATATTTCAACCTACTAGTTAGTACGATATTGTAAGACCAGAAAAATCAAATTTATTCTCAAAAGAGCGAAAATCGTATTCCCGGTCAAAATCAGAAATTCTTTGGATCTCGGATGTGAAAGCGGATTTCTAGTTGGAATCATCGTGAAATCTAGCTGCGTCGAATTTAGGCAGTCTCGAATTTACTTACGTTTTCGAACATCGAGTTTCGGTTGCTGGAAAACGACTTGAGATGTGATAAAAGTCACATATAACATTTTCTCATGTTACACAAGGTGCATGGGTAAATAGATTATGGAAATGAACGGTCGGGATAGTGCCAAATTTCGAAAATCCAAGCTAAGGGACAAAATGGTCATTTTGGAATTTGATTAAATGAAAATAGCGAGAATAGCAAATAGTATTTGTCTTCTTCCTTCAAAATGGGAATTGACATGGGTGTATTTGGGGAAAGAGGCAATGATAGTGTTTAGAGAGAAGACTTCTCTCCTAGGTGCTCCGAACAATCAATAGTCGAATTACCGTCGGGGACAAACAAAGGCTGCTCTACACATCGAGGCTACAGCGTGAGCTCCGGTTTTAAGGAGTTTTAACAAACTCCAAGAATTGGGATTTATCCTACTTGGGTTTTTACGCTGTTAAGTGTTTTAAAATGTTTAGGTTGGTTTGAGCCTTGAACGACGTTTGATCGGTCCCAAAACTTGGGGCCGGTGTGGAAAATTTTAGGACATTTTGGTTAATTAAAGTAGGTGTTGGGGACTAATTTGGGTATTTGTATGATAATTTATGGAATAAATCATGTATTGGCTTGCATGAGGCCGAAAATGGCCGTGAAATTCGGGTTCACAAAGTGAACCGATGATTGGTGATTTCTTGAGGAGCAGTAGCCAGGGTTTCACTATTCCATAAGGTAGTGTTCTAGAATATTTTTGTGAAAATATGCTTAGTTGAGTAATTCCATCCAGATTGCTGATCTTATGTAGTGAGCTAATTTTTCGATTGTAATGGAATGCGGAAATTACATAACATGTTTGTGTGATTTAAATTATGTGAATATATGCATGATTATATATTTGCATGTGTTATAGAATTGTAATGGAATTGGCATCATGCATTCCATATACCAGCAGGGCACCACAGAACAATCAGGTAGTGCATGAGGTGATTCTCGAGAGAATGGTTTGGGAGGTTGACTAAATAATAATAATTAACGAATGGTAGTCCATATAAAATATCAATGCATTAGTCATTGATTGATATACACATCGGAGGTAGTCCACTAAATATAACATCGGTCAGTCGACACTTATATCGGAGGGTTGTCCATAAATAAAAACAAACATCTTTGTTGAAAATAAGGTTTCTCATGCGTGGCTTAGAGCGAGTGTGAAGTCCCGATGAGACTGGGATATGAGTTGATTATAGACATTCAAGTGGATCACGCATTTACTTGAATGTATGTTTTCATTGGAGCATTGCATATGCACTTAGGTGGAGTAGTGGAAATTTGATTCACTACTGAGCATTAGCTCACCCTGTCGAAGGATATTATTTTCAGGTACAGGGAGCGCACGAGGAGACGGCTCATCATAGAGGCCGCTTTAGAAGAAAGCCGGGTTGTGGCTTTGGTTTTATTATGTATACATGTATTAGAATTCTTGAATTTTGATATGGTTGTATAAGAGTGAATTATCAACTCTTGAACCAGGATATGTATTTGGTTGGGATATATTGGTTGAGTGATGATGCGGGGCCCAGTGGCGTGGCCTCTCATTTAGACACATGTGGTCGTTGGATGTGTTAAGGACGGGTTATGTACTAAGAGGTAAACTCCCCGTATAAAGACTACTTAGATTTTTTTTTTTTTTTAAAATGAATGTGGTCACTCGAGCATTCCACGAGTGTTCTGAGTTGACGGGTAGTCAACGGACACCCGGTTTTGGGCGTCCTGGCAGTATCAGGCGGTATGTGAATGCCTAGGAAGCTCGGGTTTGGGTATCATCTTGGGTGGTTAGATGTAAGTTAGGTATGAGATTACCTAAGGCCTGAAACAAAACTAGGACCACGGCATGTATGTGTTTTGTGTGTGATCATGTGAATTGATGGTGTTGTGTGATGGTGTAGGCCGTGTTGTATGTTTGATGAATTGGTTTGTGTGCTTAAGTGATTAGCACATTATGTTGAAAACAAAGTTTGGGTTTACAGTGAGTAAAGCTTGGAAAGAAGAATAAATAAATAAATTTGAATAATTTATTTGGTTGATAGTTGATCGAATAAAATTTTAATAAATTTTAAGGTTGAACACTAGGATTAGTGTTAGGTCACTTTAGGGTTTTAATTTTGGACAAATGTTCAAAATTAAATGAAAAAAAAATGAGGAGAAGAAAAATCATTTTCTAGGTTTATAGTGTGAAAAACTAAAGAAAATGAACTAAAATATAAATTTTATATATTTATTTGAAGTGTTGAAGATGAAAAAAAAAAAAATATATATATATATATATATATATATATATATATATATATATATATATATATATATACTCTCAGTATATTTTTTTTGGTATTTTCCAGTGGTTGGAAAAAAATTTAATTAAATAAATAAAATCAAATAAAATGAGACAAAATTTTGGAAAAATGAAATTTTCGAAAATAAAATTTTGTTGATAAATATGATTTAATATATTGGATAAATGGTCTTGCATTGCTTATGAATGTAGGGACTTGATATATACACTGATTCTGTGTGAATATGAATGGTATCAATTTTTGTGTTTATGCCTTAGAGATCTTGCATTGTATTAGCGCCATTTGAGCAGGTAGAGATGGCTAGTCGGGGGCGAGGTGGGGCGTGGGCGATCCACGGGTGCGGTCAAGCACCACAGTGTTGATCGGTGAGCCTTGAAAATTGGCCCAGAGTATTGCGGCGGCTATAGCCTGGGTTGGTGCTTGGTGGTCGGGGAGATGCAGCTTTCCGGAGGTTTAGGGGCACATCATCCTTTGACATTCACGGGGGAGGAGATCAATGGTGGCGGACCATTGGTTTATGCGATGAAGATTTTAGAGGCTATGGAGATTACCTCGTGTGACGAATCGGGCCAAGGCGTGTTCCCGGCTAGAGGGTGAAGACCAGTATGGTGAAAATGGGCGAGGACCTCACAGAGACCTAGGCGATGACATGGGCGAGTTCAGGCTGTTCATGGGTAAGTACTTTAGTCTTGCGAGGCATGTGAAGGGCTCGAAGTTCCGTGAAGCAAGGGCGATATCTGTGATGGATTATGTGGCTAGGTTCACGAGTTAGCCCGATTTCTTGATGATTGTGGCTGCAGGACATGACGGGTTAGAAGATTTGAATGAGCGAAGTTGTCCATTCGGGCGAGTTGTAGGACTTCGCCTACGGGATATGGACTCCATGGTTGGAACTGACCCAACCATAGAGAGATAGAAAGTACCGGGCTTCGGGATCACAGTGTTAGTAGAGGAGAGTCCCGATCTTCTTGGATTCGAAGAATGAGCTTATAGTTCACGAGGGTTCCAGAGTCGCGGCCATCCGGGCCGGGGACATATAGAGTTCTTAGGTCGAGTTTGGGCGGAATGGTGTGCTACCATTGCGTGACTTAAACATATAGGAAAGGATTGCCCCCAAGGCGGGGATCGAGGTTTTGGGACTGTGAGAGGGATACGATATATTCCTCCACGGCTCGGTGCGAGACAAGAGGAGCCGGTCCGGTTTGAAGACTACGGGCACCTCCCATTTCACGAAAGCGGCAGGAGGCGGGGTATGGGTAAGAGACCCAGGGCGAGGCCACAGCGGGGGACATCGGAAGGTCGGGCGTGTGCGCCATCACACATGGTGA
Source organism: Tetrastigma voinierianum (assembly GCA_016808115.1). Lineage (NCBI taxonomy): Eukaryota > Viridiplantae > Streptophyta > Magnoliopsida > Vitales > Vitaceae > Tetrastigma > Tetrastigma voinierianum. Next base: position 94,027 of record JAEQBH010005707.1, read on the forward strand.
GTCGGCCGGATCATTGATTCTGGTCTCTGAGTGCGTTTTTGCTATCTCGCCTATGGGCAAGAGTGTTGTTTGATTCTGGTGCATCGCATTCATTTATTACTGCATCGGTCGTGAGAGAGTTGGGCTTAGAGGTTGAGACCTTAGAGGGCCTTTGTATGAGTTCTCCCCCAGGGATAAGGGTGAATAGGGATGATATGTCGAGGTTGCGGGTTGGAGATCTGGGGACTCTACTCCACGGTGGACTTGATTGGTTGACGACTTACGGGGTCGTTGCTCGATTGTGGCGACCATGGGTCTACCTTCCACGCGGGCCCGGTACTCGTGTGGTATTCCGGGGACAAGCATGATATTTTGCCCAGGCGATTATCTGAAGTCAAGTGTCGGGGGCAGTTAAGGGGGTTGGCTAGTGAGCCTTACCCTAAAGGGCGAGGAGAGACCAGACTTAGATCTACCTTGAGTAGTTTGCAAGTATGTGGATGTTTTTAGGATGAGCTACGGGACCACCTCGGCATAGGGTTGTAGACTTCGGTATCGAGTTATACCTTGGTACTTCACCCATCTCTATGACCCCGCATAGGATGGCACCAGTTGAGTTGCAGGAACTCAGAGTCCAGCTACATGAGTTATTGGACAAGGGGTTCATTAGACCTAGCACTTCACCATGGGGCGCTCCGGTTCTATTTACGAAGAAAGGACAAGACCGCCGACTATGCATTGATTACGAGGCCAGTTGAGCAGGGTTCACGATCGAGAATCGGTACCCATTCAGAAGTTGTGATTTGTTTGACCGATTGAGAGGGTGCGAGTCTACTCAGATAGACCCTTGGTTACCATCAGTGAGGGTTAGGAACAAATATCCCTAAGATAGCATTGGGGCGTTATGGGTACTTTGAGTTTATGATGATGCCTTTGGATTGATGAATGCGCGTGGCGTTCATGGATCTCATGCGTAGGGTGTTCTAACCCTATCTAGGTCGATTTGTCGTAGTCTTCGTGGATATTTTGATCTACTCGATCCTTAGTGGGAGCATGAGTATCATCGAGTTGTATTACGAGTTGTTGAGAGACCATCAGGCATGCTAAGTTCGTAAGTCACGAGTTTGGCTTCTTGAGGTGAGATTTTGGGACACGTGGTGTCGGCGTCGAGGCGTGTCGATGGACCGAGGAGAAGGGTTGAGGCCGTGATGAGTTGGGAGAGATTAAAGTGGGTCTTCGAATGCGCGAGTTTCTTGGGATTATTTGGGTACTCATTCATTGAGTTTCTCGGATAAGCGACACTTATGACAAGTTGACCGGAAGGAGGTCAGTTTGTTGATTGGGATGACCGATGCGAGGAGGCATTCGAGGGAAGTTGAAGGAGACTTATGACTCCTATCTCAGTTGTCGGACCCAGAGCAAAGTACCTGATGTATTGTGATGCCTCGAGGGGCGGACTGGGATGTGTTTTGATACGGATCGAGGAAATTGTGGCTATGGTTCCGTCGAGTTGAAGGAGATCATGAGCGAATTACCCACACACGACGTAAGGTTGGTGGCCACAGTAGTCTTCGCCTTGAAAGTTGGCGCTACCTATCTGGCAAGGAGTTCGAGGTGTACTCGGACCATAAAAGTCTGAAGTATATTTTCACGAAACGGGACCTCAACATGAGGCAACGTAGATGGATGGAGTTCCTGGGGATTACGACTTCGCACATTACCATCACGGTAAGGCAAATGTGATGAGTGATACACTCGGTCGAAAGTCACGGAGCGTTGGCTAGTATAGCTTCTCAGTGGAAAATGCTCGAGGCGTGGGGCCGGTTTGGGCTATAGTACGATGAGGCGGACTGAGGGCACGTTGGAGGTTTAGTAATACCTTGTCTCTCTGGTAGATAGGGTGATTGAGTCCAAGTGGCAAGGCAGAGATAGTGTCCATCGAGGGATAGGTGCAGTCTCGGTACGGTGACGAGGGCTGGACCGTCCACTCAAATGGTAGTCTTCGGTATAGAGGATAGGTAGTGGTTCCCCATTCGACCGATTTGAGAGAGGAGATTCTCAGAGAGTTTCACTGCTCTCGATTTTCCGTGCATCCAGGTGGCACGAAGATGTACCAGGATCTTCGTCGTCGGTATTACTGGAGCGGGATGAAGAGAACCGTGGAGACTTTATCACGGCGATGTCTCGCGTGTCGACGGAGTTAGGCTTCGAACACGAGAAGCCAACGGGGGCTACTTAGGCCATTGGAGTGTTTGGAGTGGAAGTGGGAGCATGTCACGATGGATTTTGTGACCCACTTGCCACGGACACCGCAGAGACATGATGTGGTATGGGTGATAGTAGACCGGCTCACGATGTCGGCACATTTTCTAGCCGTGCGGATGGCCTTCACATTGGAGAGATTTTGTCGGTTGTATATTCGAGAGATAGTTCGGCTACATGGAGTACCAGTATCCATAGTGTCGGATAGGGACCAGTTTCTGACGCACTTTTAGAGTTTCTAAAGGCTATGGGCACGCGGTGATGATGAAGTCTGACTTTCCACCCTCGGGAACGGATGGTCGATGCAGAGAACTATACAGGTGTTAGGACATCTTTGGCGTGTCGTCTGGATCATCGGGAGTAGTTGGGAAGAGCGCTGAGTGAAATTGATTGGTGCCCTGGAGTAGGGTGATCCAGTCAGCAAATTTGCATCTAAATTTCCTCCTACTTACGTAGTCAAGCTCTTTGCGGTATAGGGGTTACAGGAATTCGGAGAACACGGGGATGGGTTTTCTTTGGACAAATGATTTCTTTATTAAGCTCAAAAATGGTGAATTTAATTTTGGATTTTGGATTTTAATGGCAAGTGTAATGGTTGTAAGCTGAAATTTAAATAAAATAAAATGTAAATAGAACTCCTTGAAGTGTTGAGCTCACGGGGTTGGATTCTAGAGCGAGGGTTCAAGTTTCTCTCGCGTTAGGAGGATGACATATAATCATTTCCTGACAGGATCTTCATTTAAGCAAACTAACCCAAATATTTATCCTTTTTGAAAAATGGCATCTAGTGGCCATCGGTGGTCACCAAACCGGTGAAGCAGTCTCTGGACTCCCTTTCAATGGGTCATAGAGGTAACTAATGAATCTCAGTGGATCTAGCAATAAAACTCACTTTGAACCCACTACTTTGCAAATAATAGCCATTCAAAGGAGATTAGAAGGGATAAAACCTCTGATTTAGAAAGGGGACAGTGGCCGGCGGTGGATACAACGTGAAAAACGGGGGAACCTTCGGCAGCAACGGATCTTCACCCGTGACCTTACCTTGGGGAGGAAGGATGCAAGTAGAGCATCCCTTGATTTGTCATCATCGAGTGTTTGTTTACCTTGAAAAAATGCGAAAATGAGAAAGTGAAGCGAGGAAAATGAAAAACGGAGAGTAGCTTCTCCCAAAAGTGTGCGAAATTGATTGATTGTTACAGCACTGACTCTAAGCATATGCGGCTCAGGCAAGAGTAAAACAAACCAAAGTAAAAGCTATTACAAAGGGTAGAAGGAAAAACCATGAAGTCGTTTGGATAAAAACGAGGAAGGCATACAATTTCGCTATGCACGGTGATTTTCGCTATCATAAGCGAAATTCAGTCCTGTAGAAAATTGAAAGGGTGACCCTATCTATCTGCAGTAATTTTATTATGATGAGATTCGGTATAAACGAGGAATTTTAGCCTTTATTAAATCAACATTCCGTTGCTTCCTCATTTCTTTATTTCAACATTCCATTTCTTCTGGCTTTGATATTCTTCATTCGAAACTATTGAAATTAGTGAAAACCATGAAATTGATGGAAATCCAACCGACTGTTATGATTAAGTTGACACGTGATTTGACACAATTCTGAAGCCTCTAGCTTGATACGGAATGCGTCGAAGAATAAATGGGACGAACATGTCAATTGGGTTAATTACAGTAATGATTAGTACACAAAAGCACTCAAAACCTATAATAAATAGGGTTCAAAATACTTTGGGCACTAATCACCCAAACCACACATTATGATCCATAGCAATGAAAGAAAGAAAGAAAGAGGAGCACTCTGAAAACAAAATCATGTTCTGAAATGGGTATTTTCAAAAGGTTGTGAATGAGTAATGCCTAACCTAAGTAAGAATCATAGTAGCATGCAATAACTATCTTGAGAGAATGAATGCCATACAAAATTAGTATCAAAGAGCCTCCATCCTGGAGTAGATGGAAACTAAAAACTTCCACGAAATCTAAGTGTTTGTTTAATCGACTCTGACGATAAGCATGGCCTCCCCAGCCTAATCTTTGCCACAACCCTAGCATGCTAACCAACCTAAAATGATGGACCATCTTGTCCCACATCTCTTTTTGTGTTGTAGGAGTGCAATGTTGAGAATAGCTCACCAAAGTCCATGCGAGATCTACCGATGACTCTGACAAATTAAAAGCAGGGCACCAAGTCATGAGGATCTTCGACCACTAACTCTTGGTTCTGGGGCTTCAAATGAGTTTGAGAACTCCGACACCTGACGCGCTCCACCTATCCACCCATGCGAGCACTAAGTCGGTGGCTCCCAACCAGTTGGCTTAGGGCACCGGGCTTTGAAGGCTTTCGCCATATACCCCTCGGACCGTGCTAGGGTTTCAAGGTAAAGCGTTGCAATTTTTCTTCTTTTCTTTTCTTTTTCTTTTTGATTTTTCTTTTCTTTTATTTTTTATTTTGGAAGACACATTGGCCTTCTATTCATAGGGGTCACTGCCTATTAACGGTGGTCAGAAACTAGGGTGGGATTATTACCAGAAACACAGGAGGCTAGGCGGTTTTCAAGTTATTGAAGAAGCATTGTGCAGCGTGTGTGGGTTTAGCTAAGGTGGAAGAAAAGGAGTTGAAAGCAACAAAATTCCTTCAATCATCCACTCGATTAGGCATGGAACCAATCTAGCATCAATAGGGTGGACAAAGTTTCAATTTTCAAACCTACGAGTTAAATGGCTTACAAATAAAATGGGTGCGATTTTTTTTGAAAAAATAGTTTGTATAGTATGGCTTGACTTCACAAGGAACCAGCAAACACTTGGAACATCACAAAATGGGCTTGCTCAAAATGGTAACAAAACATAGAATTTCAGCCCGCCTTTATTCACTAACTCTCTGACCCCAGGCAATCTCGGCGTCGAAATGGGACTCAGTTGGAGAGGGTGGGAAGGAGGTAGTACCCTCACTGATGAGATGTGATAGTTGTTGGATGGGAGACTTTACTGACTTTCCATCGACACCCATTCCTCCGTTTGGGCTTCAAATGAACAAGTTAGGAGAAGAGAAGAGAGAAAAAAAGTGACCAGTTTGAGCATTTTTGAAATTAAACCTTCATAAAAATTTCAAAAGTGTTCTTTCTGGTTAGATTTAGATTTTAACACTCTCTAAGCTTTCCAACGGTACCAAAAACACCTAAACGGAATTCGGATGAAAAAGTTATGAGCGAAACAAAATCAAGAGGCAAAACTGTGGGTGGTAGCGAAAATTTTAGCTACATAGCAGTTCGCTACCATAGCAAAATTTCGCTATGATGAAATTTCACTATAATGAAATTTTTGTTATGTGTGAAATTTAAGCTATGTGAAATAAGCGATCCACGAAAATAAAATAATTAATAATAATAATAAAAATAAAAATAAAACTTTTTTTTTAAACTTCATTGTTACCTATTTTGTCAGCACTGGTAAGGGGACATCCATGCAAATTTTAGCTACATAGCGAAATTTAGCTATGCGAATTTGGATTTCGCTACAATTGCGAAATTTGCTATGTAAGAAACTAATTTAACTAATTGCGAAAATTTCGCTAGTTTTCTTGAAATTTTCCGCTGCTCTCCTCTGTCCTCTACTTCTTGCTCTTTATTACCTTGAAATTTTCACTACTAAGCGCAAAATTAATACAATAAAATTAAGAAAAAATTTACTGAAAAGTGAAAAACAAGCTATAACAAATATTAGCAAATTAGAAAATAAGGAAAACTTATAAATCCAATAAAATAAAATAAAACATGAAAAATTAAAACAAAAGTGGGGCGCCTCCCCCAGACGATTTTAGAGGCCTTTGGAGAGTACATTGGGCTAGTGGAGCTTGTCAAATGCTAAGGTCGAGGTGTCGAGCCCGAGACCCTTTTGAACCATCATTTTGTGCCATTCAATGTGAGCATTTGCCATTTTTGATGCCAATGGAAAGAGTACGTAGAGTGGCCACTAATCTGCTGAAGTTTGCACGGTGATGGTGGCATAAGCTTTGGGAGCCGAGTGCTGCGGGTTTTGATTTTGCTGCGGTGTCGACGTGTATCTTCTGCTTGAGTGGGCTATTTTGGGGTTAGGCTGAGCACGGGATACGAGTTTATAGAGTTGGTTGGATGATAGGCTCTTAGGTCCCTTCCACTATTTCCACCTTTGCTTTCTCCCTCCGATCCAACAATGGAGGTTGCTTCTTCTTTTTTCCATGGCTAAAAAGCAACACTTGATTCTGGGGCATCCTGCAGTTCCTCAGGAGCTTCTGCTGATTCCACTTTCAATTCCTCCTGAGGCTACAATTGAGCCTACTCACTATGAAGTGTTTCGGTCAGCACTCTTCCTCAGTTCTCCTCCTCTTAATGTGAAATGGATTCTTTACACGGGATGTCAAATTCTGATCAATTTTGCTGAAACCCATCAATTTCTTGTTCGGGGACTCTCCAGCATGTTAATTTCTTGATTGGCTTTGGACATTCACTGCCCTTGCTCTCTTTGAAATTATCCACTAGTTTTCTCAAGTTCGTGTTGCTTGCTCAAGCTGGAGAAATTAAGCGCATGAGTGGTTGTGGTGGGTGAGAGTTGAGGTAACATGTGGAAACGGGGAGGTGCATAAGTTGAGGGAACATATGGTGCACTCATCCATTGGTCTCTATAGTCCCTCATAGACTGTCGGGTTCGTTTCTCCCAAGGGTTGTTGATTTTGCCATGCTAGGTTTCTATAGTCCCTCATTGTCATGTATGCTCTAGGGTTATCCCCTGCCACATGCTGACCGTACTGTCCCTGGTCCATTGGGTTCAAATTCAACCTTGATTAAGCTTCATCCTTGGAACACGAATTCTGTAAAAAACAAAGCAAACACGAAAACGAAAAAAAAATAACTCTACCAAGAGGTCGAGTTAGCTAAAAATAAAATAAAATTAAACAAAATTAAACACACAGAAAACACTAAAAAGATATATACAGAAATTCACGAACTTGTATTAGAAGATCCTAAAATGTTCCCTGCAACTTAATCTTCAAATGCACTTAGGCACCATCCGGCAACGGCGTCATTTGGTCGTGCCGCAGTGATAGGGTGATCGAGATCAACAAAATTTGTATCCTAATTTCCTCCTATACGTAGTGGTCAAGCTCTTGCGGTATAAGCGAATCTAGGGTCGAACAGGGGATAGTTTTCTTTGCACAAATGATTCTTGTTAAGCTCAAAAATGGTGAATTTAATTTGGATTTGGGATTTTGTGAAAGCAGGGTGTAATAGTTGGCAACTGAAATTTAAACAAAATCAAAATGTAAAATAGAACTCAGCAAGTGTTAGGCTAAAGGTTTAGATTCTAAAACCTTGAGAGTTTGAGGTCTTTTCCTGCGTGGGGAGGATGACATATAGTCATTCCAGACCGGATCTTATTGCTTTAAACCTAACTTAAAATATTATCCTTTTGAAAATGGCATCTACCGGCCATCGAGTGGTCATGAAGCAGTGAAAGAGCGAGTCACGGACTCCCTTTCAATGGTCATAGAGGTAACTAATGAATCTGGTGGATCTAGCAATAGCATCCAGACCTAAAAACACCAAATAGCCATTCAAGGAGATTAAAGGGATAAAACCTACGATTAGAGGGGACACGGTGGCGGTGGATACTTGCGTGAAGAGCAGGGGAACCTTCGACAGCCTTCGGATCCTTCTGATGTATACGCTTCAAGGAGGAAGGGTTTTTAGCTGAGCATCCCTTGATTTTTCATCATCAAGGGGTGTTTGGCTGCCCAGAAAGTGCCAAGAAAATGAGAGAAAGTGAAGCAGAAAATGAAAAACGCGGGAGAGCTAAAAGCTTCTCCCCAAAAATTTATTGCAGAAGTGATTGATTGTTACAAACCTTGACTCTAGCTTATATACGGCTCAGGCTTGAAATTACAAACAAGCCAAAACAAAAGCTATTACAAAGGGTAGAAAGGAGAAAAACCAAAAACGAATTAGTTTGGATCAAAAAACGAATGGAGACAATTTTCGCTATACAGTGATTTTAAGCTATCTGCGAAAATTCGCTATAATAGCAAATTTCGCTATCATAAGCGAAGTCGATCATAAGCGAAATTGAAAATTTCGTTATGCCTGATAATTCCATATGATAGCGAAAAATTCGATGTATGAAAATTTTGTATTCATCATTGTTCCATTGCTTCATACGGCTACTATTATCTATTCCATTTCTTCTAACACGATATTCTTCATTCCGACTTCTTTGAGTGATAAGCCATATAAATTGATGGAAATCGCTTAGACTTTGTTATGATTGGATTGACAGTGATTTGGCTTCGATTCTGCCAAAAACTTTAAAAACAATACGGAACCGATCAGCGGAAGAATAGTAGGGACCCGAACATGTCAATTGGGTTAATTACAATTATTAGTACACAAAAAGTACTAAAACCTATAATAAATAGGGTTCAAAATAGCGTTTTTTGGGCACTAATCAGGAATTCGCCTATGATTACCAGCGAGAATACAAATGCTTCCATATGAGGCATTACATGTGGGGAGGCCATGCAGTCACAGTGTGATTATGTTGGACCGAGGTGGGGAGAGTTCCATCACTAGTCACGATCTTATTAGAGACACCTCGGAAGGTGAGCATTCTGACAAACATCTTCTCACGATACCGGGCCAAACGGAAGAGCTATGCAGATGTGCGGCGTCGACCCTTAAATTCGAGGTTGGGGATCGCACGTCTTCTTAGAGTGATGCCTAAGAAGGAGTGGTTAGGTTCGGCAGGGGAAGCTATCGTAGGGTTTATTGGGCCTTTCAAGATACTCGAGATGATGGCACTGGCCCAGCACGGTTGGCGGTCTGCCCGAGCGTATCGGATGTCCACACGAGGTATTTCACGTCTCCATGCTCAGGAGTATACTCCAGATCCAGCTCATGTGGTGGATTAGGGACAGATTGAGGTTGACACTAATGGGACCTTCGAGGAGGGACCAGTATGCATTTTGGATAATTAGTGATCAGGTTTTGCGACGCAAGACCGTGAGTTGTGCTATAGAGGCACTATGGAGTGGAGGAGTCAACGTGGGAGCGCGAGGACACGATGCGGGCCACCTATCCCTTCTTGTTTAGGGATGAAGGTACATGATTAGTCGTTTAATAATTAAATGACAAGTTTACATGCATGGTAGAGTGCACGTTGCATATGCATGTGATGATGGTATCCGAGAATTTCGGGACAAAATTCGCTAAGGAGGGAGATTGTAAGGGCTTGAAGAAAATTCCAGAATTTCTTAAAAGGCAAAATCATAATTTTGATCAAAATCAAGAAATTTATTCTCACGGATCTCGGATGACAGAAGCAGTTTCACCATGGGGTCGTCTCGCGAAATCTAACCACTAAATATAACATCGGTCGGTCGATACTTATATCGGAGGACATCCATAAATGAACAAGCATCTTTGTTGAAATAAGGTTTCTCGCATACGTGGCAGGCAGGTGTGAGGGAGTCGGTGAGGACTCGAATATGAGGTTGATCATACGGACATTCCAAGTAGGATCACGCATTTACTTGAATGTATGTTTTCATTGGAGCATTGCATATGCACTTAGGTGGATAGCCCAATTAGGGTGATTCCACTGCACGAGCATTAAATCACCTGTCGAGGATATTTTCAGGTACGGGGGCGCACGAGGAGCGGCTCATCATAGAGGTGCTTTAGAGAGAAAGTCGGGTTATGAGGCACTGGTTTTGTTATGTATACATATTAGAATTCTTGAATTTTGATATATGGTTGTATAAAGTGAATTATCAACTCTTGAACACGAGATATGTATTTGGTTGGGATATATTGGTTGAGTGATGATGTAGGGATTGACCATTATTTACTCTCATTTGGACCACATCTGTGGTTGTTGGATGTGTTGGGACATGTTATGTACTAAGGGTAGAGCTCCCCGTACAAAGGAGACTCTGCCCGATTTTCGTGAGAGATGTTTTCCGCGGGTTGACGGGTAGTCAACGGACACCCCGGTTTTGGGGCATCACAGATATGCACCTAGAAATTCCAAACTTAGAGGTGACAACTATAAAGTATGGAAAGAAATTATTCTCATTCATCTAGGGTATACAAACATCGATTATGCCATAAGGAAATCATAACCACTAGAAGTGACATAACAAAGCACACCTATCGAAGTTGCACTATATGAGCGATGGGAGAGATCTAATCGGCTCAGCGTAATGTTCATTAAGACAAAGATCACTACTGGTATTCAAGGTTTTATTGAGCAATATGAGAAAGTCCAAAATTTGCTAAAGGTCATTGATGAACTATTCGTTACTTCAAATAAGGCTTTGGCAAGTACCCTGATAATGAAGTTTTCTTCCATTCATATCATAAGTGTTAGGGATGTGCGTGAGAACGTCATGCATATAAGGGACATTACAGCTCAACTTAAGAAAATCGAGATAGATATGTCGAAGTCCTTCCTAGTGCACTTTATTTTGAACACTCTTCCTCATCAATATGGGACTTTTAAGATCTCTTACAATACATATAAGGACAAATGATCAATTAATGAATTAATGACCATGAGTGTTCAAGAAGAAAAGAGAGGCTCGTCATGGAATTGGGTGAAAGTGCAATGTTGGCTATAACTCATGGGAAGAACAAAAGGAATGACACATCTCAGGCTTGCACTTCTAAATCAAATCAAAAGAGGAAAGGTAGAATACTACCTCATGCTGAAATTAAGAAGGAAAATAAGTGTTTCTTCTATAAAAAAGAAGAGACATGTGAAGAAAGATTGTCCTAAATTCAAGAAGTGATTTGGGAAGAAAGGTAATCTATCATCCTTTTTTTGTTATGAATATAATATGGTTAATGTTAATATTAGCATATGGTGGATTGATTCTGGTTCTACAATCAATATTGCAAACTCCTTGTAGGATAAGCAAAATCTAAGGAAGACAATGGGAAGTGAGCTAAGCATCTTATCAAGCAACAAGATGGGCTCACATGTGGAGGCTATCGAGACATGCACTTTAACCTTAAGCAGTGGCTTTATTTTAGTTTTGCAAATGACCTTTTATGTACCAAGTTTCTCACGAAACTTGATTTCTGTTTCTAGACTTGTTCCATAAGGTTTTTCTTTTACTTTTCAAGACAATGTATTAACTTATTTCATAAATCAAATCATATTGGAACGAGTATTTTAGCAAAATGGTTATATAGAATTTCTTTACAGAATAAAGCCACTAATTATTTGCATGTTCATATTGGTACTAAGAGGTCTAATATTAATGATGATTCTTCTATGTTATGGCATTGAAGATTATGTTATATCTCCATAGATAGGATTAAGAGATTAGTAAAGATGAAGTACTTAGTACTTTAGATTATAGTGATCTCGAGACTTGTGTGGATTGCATTAAGGGGAAGCAGACAAACAAGTTTAAGAAGAATGCCAATAGGAGTTCTAACATATTAGAAGTCATACATACATACTAACATATGTTGTCCAAATATGGATATGTCTGGTCATAAATATTTCATCACTTTTATTGATGATTACTCACAATATATGTATGTGTACTTCATAACAAGTATGAAGCATTGGATGCCTTCAAAGTCTTTAAGGGTGAAGTTGAGAATTAATACGGCAAGCAAATACAAATAGTGAGATCTAATAGAGGTGGTGAATACTATGGTAGGTACACTAAGAATGGACAAGCACCTGGTCTTTTGCAAAGTTTCTTCAAGAGCATGGGATAGTTGCCAAACACACTATGTCTAGTTCTCCATACCAAAATGGTATAGCAAAAATAAGAAACCAAACTTTAGTGGATATGGTGCGAAGTATGCTTAGCAACTTCAATCTTCCTAAGTTTTTGTAGACTGACGGACTTAAGATGACATCGTATATATTAAATTGTGTTCTAACTAAGGTTGTCCCAAAGACACCTTTTGAGTTATGGAAATGTTGGAAACCGAGTTTCCGACATATGTGCCTTTGGGGTTGTTCGTTTGAGATGAGAATCTATAATCCACATGAGAAGGACAATTAGTGGTTTCTTTATTTATTACACTGAAACGTCTAAGGGTTATACATTTTATTGTCCATCTCATTCAACTAGGATTATGGAATCAAGAAACGCCAAGTTTCTTGAAAATGACATGATCAGTGGGGGCATCAATTCAGGGATTTAATTCATGTTCACAATCTTATAGAAACTCAACCCTCCACGTCATATGATAGATTGGTTATAGTTCATAACACTCCTCAAGTTCCAATTAGTGTTGAGTAACTAATCGCTAAAGTTCCACAAATTGCTGAAAACTTTCTAATGGATCAACAAGTTCAAGACTTACCTCATAATCTTGAACAAGCAGTTGAACCACAAGCTCCTCAAGGAGAAGATGTTCCAACATTAAGATGATTTGTGATACAAACCACACCAACTTGTGATGAGATCCGTGATCAAATTAATCTCGGAAGAACCGCTCTAGTCTTCAGCTTGGATGGATGACCTCGACCCGTTGCTTATAAGAGGACACCACAATCGGTGATGGGGATCCGATTGATAAGTCTTTGATGAACGCCACGGAATAACCGATAAGTTTAAAGAATTCTTTCAAGAACCAAAGAGAAATTTAACTCTCAATTTTTATCAATGATGTAATTTGATGAAATCAGAGATAACAAGCCTATAAATAAGCCAAAACCAAGAAAAACAAAAATACTAAAAATTTGGCCACAAAGGAAAGAAGAATATTAAGCCAAAAAAAGAAAGGAATGTAACTTATTTTTCCTAAACTACACACCTAAGCTTGGACAGGAAGGAAACTATATAATTTAGGACAAGACTTGTGTCGAATCGCGACAAATCAACAACAAATCAATAGAAAATCAACGCAAGGACCAAGTCAAAAACGCTTTAGCTCTTGGTCCAATTTCATATTCACTTTGATGATGTGGACCAACTTTGTTTCTTCTTTGGAGTTGAACATACGAGCTTCTTTCACTTGAACGTCTCGAATTGAAACATTAAGGGCTTCTTTAAATCTCTTAGCTCTAGCCCGTCATCAGTCCAAGTGGGATTTCAAGTGGATCCACACTCCATTTCCTAGTCATGCCTCCATCATTCCCCTCCTCTTGATAAGGATTTGTCCTCAAATCATCACCTACATCAAAAGGACTCAAATCAGTGACATTAAAAGTAGCACTTACATTATACTCACCGAGAAAATCTAGCTTATAGGCAGGCATTGTCATTGATGCACTCGCGGACTTGAAAAGGACCATTGCCCCTAGGAAGCAACTTTGAATGCCTTTGTGCAGGAAATCTTTCTTTGTGCATGTGCACCCAAACCTAATCTTCAGGTTCAAAGACAACTTTGCGACATCCTTTGTTGGCCTGTTTAGCATATTTCTCCGTCTTTCGCTCGATGTTGAGTCTTGCCTTCTCATGAATTTGTTGTCATCTAAATTAATATGCTCAGACATAGGTAAATCAGATAAATCTAAAGGGGTTAATGGATTAAAACCATACACAATCTCAAAAGGCAGAAATTTAGTGGTAGATGATTCGTGCCACAGTAGGGTGATCCGGAATCAACAAAATTTATATCCTAAGTTCCTCCTACTGCCGTAGTCAAGCTACTGCAGTACTAGCGGTCTAGGGTCGAACACGGGGATGGTTTTCTTCGTACAAATGATTTGAGTGAAATCAAAATTGGTGAATTAAATTTGGATTTTAAGGCTTGGTAAGAACAGGGGAGTTGATGGTTGAAAGCGAAATTTAAATGAAATAAAATGTGAAATAGAACTCCTTGAAGCGTTGGGCCACTTGAGTTTAAGATCTAGGCTAGCGAGAGGTCCACGGGTTAATTTCCTTGCGTTAGAGAAGATGACATATAGTCGTCTCGGCAGAGATCTTCGTTTGGCATTAAAACCCTAAATACTAATAATTTTTCCTTTTGATGAAAGCATTTATTTGCTTTTGTTGTGGTTCCCTACGGGTGAAAATGTTTTGACTCATCTGATGATTCGTAAGGAGCTTAATGAATCTCGAGTGGATCTAATAATAAGCATCCACTTGAACCTAAAGATTACAGTATTGATCAAAGTGGATGCACATACAGTGAAACCTAACCCCTTAACCTACCTCGAGTGGCTCGTGAAACAACTAATGGATATTAGTGTATCTAAAGCTAAGAATACACTAAACCTAAAAAGCACTTAGTATTGGCCAAAGAAAGCACATCAGAGCTTTAAACCTAGAAATGAGGAGAAATTTGCAGAACCAAAATGACAAAACTTCTTTGCATGAAAACAGTGGAACCACTGACCCTAAAGATCTCACCCAATGACCTTTTACTTCAAGAAGGAAGTGGTTTTAGCTCATCCTCTCGAGTTGTCATCCTTGGAGGGTGTTTATGAAAACAGGAGGAGGAAGAATGAGAGAAAAAAACTAGAAGATGCGCGTATGTGCGAAAGAGAAAGTTAGGGTTACAAACTTATAGGTGGCTTATATAGTGACCCAAATGTGAAAATACAAGAAAGCCTAACATTTTGGCCTATGCAAGGGACAAGTAAGTAATACACCAAAATGAAGTCGATTGGCATTAGTACAAAAGATGACAAAGCCGAGCAATTTCGCTATGCTGTACCAATTTTTAAGCTATGTAGCGAAAGATTCGCTAGATGCGAAAATTTCGCTAGGTAGCAAGAGTACGAGAGATAGCGAAATCGAGAGAATTTCTTTGCCAATTTCGCTAGCTAGCGGAAATTCCTGAAGATAGCGGGGTGAGAAATTTTGTATCAACGATTAATTTTAAGCTAGCCCTAGCGAAAATCCGAGGTTTCTCCTACGTGACTCTTGTTCCGTTGGCCCTTTGTTCTCTTTGCCTCTTCCATTTTCTTTTCGCTTCATTTTTCTTCTATTTTCTTCTCTTCTTTCCTTCCCCAGTCTCGATCATGATGTTGAGTTTGACTCATTCTTAGGTGCTTGGATCGACTCAACAATGTTGGCATGGGATGCTTCATAAAAGCGCAAAATTGCCACAAAATGCGATCAGTAGAATAGTAGGGACCTTAATGTGTAAATTGGGTTAATTATAATAATTAGTACACAAAAGCGCCATTATTAAAAATAGGGTTCAAAATAACACTTTCTTTGGGCGCAATCTAACCTACACATTGCTAGTCCACTTGCTTAATGAAAGAAAGAAAAGAAAGAGAGAGAACATCTGAAAATGATAACAAAATAGTATGCACAAAAATGGTATTTCAAAAAGGTTGTGAAAGAGTAATGCGACCACTAGTAAGAATCATCAATAAGGTGTCGATAACTATCATGAGAGAATGAATACCATACAAAATTGAGTATCAAAGAGTCTCCATCTCGGTGAATCAACGAGGAAACTTCCATAAGGAAATCTAAGTGTTTATTTGATCCCGGCTCGACAAATAAACCGTCAAGCGCACTCTCCCCGACCTGAATACTACCCACGACCTGGAGATGTTAACCAGCCTAAATAGATCGGGGACCCACCTCTTATTCCACAATTCCTTTTTGCGTTGTAGGGTGCAATCTTGAGAATCGACCTCACAAAGTCCACATGTAAAGGGGATCTACGGAAGTGACTCCCGACGATTAAGGTTTAGGGCGCGAAGTCATAAGGATCTTTCCAACCACAAACTCTTCGAGGTTTCACCCCGGGACTTGAATGATTTCGAGACTCGGCACCTACAACTTACTAAACTCCACCCATCCACCCATGTAGCGAACACTAAGTCGGTGACTCCCGACCGAGTGAAGGTTTAGGGCCTTAGGGCTTTAAGGAGCTTCGCCATATACCCTCGGACCGTGCTCGGGTTTCAAGGCAAAGCATTGCAAATTTTATTCTTTTTCTTTTCTTTTTCTTTTTCTTTTTCATTTCTTTTTCTTTTTCTCGTTTTTCTTCTTTTTCTTTTTCCACAGGGGTCCTTAACCTATTAAAGGTGGTCAATGAAACTAGGGTAGGTTATGCAAAGTAAAGGAGGGTGCACAGTTTTTCAGTCTATCAATGAAATCTAATGTGCTTTGTGTGTGTGAAGTTAGCTAAAGGTGGAAAGAAAAAGGTCGAAATCAACAATTAACTAATCATTCACTCAATAAGCATGGAACCAATCTAACATCAATAGAGGTGGACACGGCTTCAATTTTCAAACCACGGGTTAGGCAAAACCCTGAAAAAATTTTGATTACAAAATGGGTCAGTTTTGAAAAAAAGTAAGTTGTTTGAAGTATACTTGACTTTATAGAAAGGAACCCAACAAACCACTAAACATCACAAAAACGGGCTTGAACAAGGTGACAACAAAACATAAATACAAAATCCACTTCCTTTACTAACTCTCCCCTGACCCCGAACATCTCGGTGTCCCAGTAGGATCGAATGGAAAATTAGAAGGAAGTGTGCCTCCATGATGAGATGTGATCATTGCTGGATAGGAAACTTCTTGGCTTCCCATCGACACCTTATTCACTCCGTTTGGGCTTCAAATAAACAAGTTAGGAGAAGAAAAGAGAGGAAAAAAGTGACCAATTGGACCATTTTTAAAATTATACTTTCATAATAATCTCAAAAATGTTCTTTCTGGCCATATTTGGATTCTACACTCTCTGACTTTCAAACGGTACCAAGAGCACCTTTAAAAGCAGGAGTTCGGATGAAAAGTTATGGGCGAGAAGCAAGTGGAGTCGGCGTAGGGCGTAGCAGAAAAATTTTTTCGTTAAGCCCCAGCGAAAATTTTGGCTAAGCTAACGAGGAATTTTAAGCTAGCTAGCGAGAAAATTGACATTTCGCTAGGAAATTTGCGAAAATTTCGCTATGTCTAATAGCGAAAATTTTGATTTTTTAATTAAATAAAATAATTAAAATTAATAATTAAAACAGAAAATAAAAATAATAATAAAATAAAAAAATTATATATATATATATATATATATATATATATATATATATATATATATATATATTAAAATAAAATAATACAACACTGCATGCTTTGGCTTGTAGCTTTAAAAAATCAAGGATTTGCTAGGGATTTTAAATTTCAAGTAGGCACTCGTTCCTGAAGAAATTTTTCATTTTCAGCTGCCTCAATGTGATTTTCTGCTAGAAGAATAAATTTCGCTAGTTTAGCTAAAATTCCATCTATAGCGAAATTTTCATTCGCTAGAATTATGCGAATTTTCACATATAATCATAAAAATTCTTCAAGTTTCGCTATTTGGTCGATTTCATCCAGCTTCAAAATTGCACAAAAGCTACAAAAATTAATGCAAGAAAATTTAAGAGTAAAAATTAACTAAAACATAAATTAACCAAAATTAAAGAAAACCTAAAAAGAAAATTAACCAAATCAAGATAAAATACTTATAAAATAACATAAGACAAGAAAAAAATTAAACAAAAAGTGGAGCGAACGCCTAGGTTCTGATGCTCCAACCGAACCGACAACCATCCACTATGCCATGCTGTGACGGCAAATGCCATCTTGTTTGGAGGTAGTGGCAAAATATGAGCAATGGCCACTAAAGCTTTGAATTCTTTGCACATGGTCGACAAGGTTGGACTTAGCTGGGAGTGTGTGTTGCGTGCTTGGTTTTTCTGTGTGGGGAAGGCATATAGACACCATATGGGTTTTTGTAGTTGGCAAGGCACTAGGGATTCAACTTCATGGGGATTGGTTGAAGGATAGGTTCTTGGGGCTCTTCCCCTGGTTCCTTCCCATTACTTTCCTCACCCAACAAGGCGTAATGGGGTTTTCCTGATGGATTTACAGCAAAATCAATATCTCGAGGGTTTCAATAATAAAAAGTTAAGCCGACATCAAGCCCTCCACCATGGTGTGTCACTTAGGCACTCTTCCTCTTGACCTCCTCCTCTGGATGTGCAAGATGTTGGGCAAGCTTTGAATGAGTGCCCCGTTGTGTCATCCACTCCTCGCCTCCATTTCACTTTTGAAGTCCATCAATTCTCTTGTTTACATTGTTTTCCATAGTGTCAATTTTTTAACTTAATTGAGCATTTATTTTCTTGTTTTCCACAACATCACCCACCGCTGGGTAAGGTCCTAATGGCCCGTCAATGGAAAAATTAATTGTGTGGTTGTGGTGGCTGAGGAGTCGAGATATACCTGTGGAGGCATCATAGGAGGGTGCACCCATCCACGGTCTCTAATCCCTCATGGATCTGTATGGTTTGGGATTCTCCCGTGGTTGCTGATTTGGCATGCGAGTTCCTATAGTCCCCTCATTGTCATATATTCCCTAGATTACCTCGACCGTATTGCTCTTCATGTGGGGGTTCCATTTTCCTCGCTCAATTTTCTCCCACAACCCGAACCTGCCATTTCGAATTTTGATCCACCGAAAATGATTTCTCCGCAGTTGTGTTGTGGCAATCCTGCTAAAAACGCCCTGCAACAACTTTTTTTTTTTTTATATATATGAAATGAATAGAAATGACAAGAAAATATAAAAGCATTCACCGCATTTGTGATGAGGATCACAAGTGTTTCACAAATGGCCAATGCATCTTAGGGCACCATCCTCCGCAACGCGCCCATTTGACTGCGGCCACGCGGTGATCCCAATCAACAAAATTTATATCCTGTTTCTCCCACCGCCGTAGTCAAGCTACCGCAGTATAAAGGTTCAAAACAACTACTGTGGATGGTTTTCTCTTCGTACAAATGATTTGAGTGAAATCAAAATTGGTGAATTAAATTTCAGATTTTAAGGCTTGAAAATCGTGGAGTTGATGGTTGGAACCGAAATTTAAATAAAATAAAATGTAAAATAGAACTCCTCAGAGCATGTGGCCACTGATCAAGATCCAGCTAATCGAGGTCCCCCTGTTACTTCCTCTCATAAGGGGAGAAGATGACATATAGTCATCTCCGAACCTGATCTTCATTTGGTATTAAACCCTAAACCCCAATAATTTTCCTTGATAGAAAGCTACTTTATTTAACATTTATGGTCTCACAAAGGAAATTGCTTTGACCTCATCCCACAATGACTGTAAAGGGTAACTAATGAATTTGATCTAATAATAAGCATCCACCGAACCCTAAAAGATTACCTAGATCAAAAGTGGATGCACATACGTTGAAACCCTAACCCTTAACCTACCTCTCTGGCTCGTAAATAAATCATATCGGATATTAGTGCACTTAAAGCTAAGAATACACTAAACCCTAAAAGCTTGCCAAGTATTGGCCAAAGAAAGCACATCAAAGAGCTTTAAACCTAGAAATGAAAATTTGGGAACCAAATGACAAACCTCGGTCAGATGAAAACGTTGGAACCACCACAGCCTCTAAAGATCTCACCCCAAAGAGCCTTTACTACAAGAAGCGTGGTTTAATGCCGCCATCCTCCAAGTTGTCATCCCGAGGGTGTTTCGCAAACCAAGAAAGGGAGAGAAATGAGAGGTAATAGAGAAAACTAGAGAAGACAAAGATATGTACTCCAAAAGAGAGAAAGTTAGGGTTACAAACTTATAAGGTGGCTTATATAAATAACCCAAATGTGAAAATACAAGAAAGCCTAACATTTTGCTAATACAAGGGACAAGTAAGCACACACCAAAATGAAGTCTACATTAATTACAAAAAAGATTTAGACAAGGAAGCAGGTAACACTATGCACAATTTTCATATAAGAAAATTCGCTAGATAGCTTAAAATTTTAGGTGTGTTTAACAGTAGACAGCTTAAATCGTAGAATTTCGCTATGCACCCAATTTCAAAGAGCAACTTAAATTGCCAGCTTAAATAAATTCACAAAGAGATAGCTTGGGCCTGAGAAATTTCGCATCATGAATTAGCTGGGGCGAATTAATAGTGATAGCGAAATTGGTAAATTTCACTATCAACAATGAATTTTCACAAGTTTCCAGCTTAAAATCCGTGTTTCTCCCCACACTCAATGCCCATTGGCCACCTGCTCTACCGCTTCCTCTTCCCATTTTTCTTCCCAGCTTTATTTTTTCTTTCTATTTTCTTTCTCTTTCTTCCTTCTCTAGTCTCTCGATCTATGATGTTGAGTTGCACTAATTCTTCATGCTTGGATCGACCCAATAATGTTGGCATGATTAGCTCACAAAAACTCCGCAAAAATTGCCACAAAAATGCGATCAAGTAGGAATAGTAGGGAATCTTAATATGGGTAATTTGGTTAATTATAACAGATAATAGTACTGTCAAAGCGCTTAAAACCTATTAAAAATAGGTTCAAAATAGCACGCACTAATCAAGAATGTGGCAAGTACGGCTTATAAGCAAATCCCGTGTGGAAAACGCCTTCTCCCATGTTTTAATATTCTTTTTTAATGATAACTCTCAATAAAGTGTAATAAATTCCTATTCACTCACCTTGTCTCGATTCCATCATTTAGGATGACAAGTAGTAGAAAACAATAGCTATTCCCTAACTTACAATCAATAAGGTCTTCTCCAAAAGTAGCTAAAGAATTTAGCACTTATCCCGAAACACTGTCCTAGGTACGCCATGCAATCTCAATAACCCTCCCTAACAACATATTCAAGAACATAAGAAGCATCATCTTTTTTGTGCATAGGATAAAATGAGTCATCTTTGAAAACCTATCTACAACCACAAAAATATAATCACTACCACGTCTAGTCCAAGGCAAACCTAACACAAAGTCCATTTAAATATCAACCTAAGGTTCGCGAGGAATAGGAAGTGGTATGTAAGTTTTTCATGGGATTGCACCTCCCTGGATTTAGCTTGTTATTACGTGATTAGACCTCCCACTAATTCTCTCAACATCCCCTTCATGTGAGGCCAATAAAAGTGTCCTTGCAAAACCCTTAAAGTCTTGGCCACCCCAAAATGTCTCATCAATCCTCAACCATAAGACTCCCTCATTAACAAATCCCGAATGGAACAATTAGGGATGCACAACTTACTTTCCCAAAACAATAATCCATCATATCTAAAAAACTTGTCATAGGTTGCCCTTTCACAACAAGCATATTCTTCACTAAAATCTTGGTCCAATGATACAATTCTTTAATGTGTTCAAAAACCAAAGCACTGAAGATGTAAAAGAGTAGAGATTAGGACATATATCCATGAAAGTGCATCGGCAACTATGTTTTCCTTACCTTGTTTGTAGTGGATAACATATGGAAATGTTTCTACGAACTCCATCCATCATGCATGTCTCTTATTCAACTTGTGTTGACACTTCAAATGCTTCAATGAATTGTGGTCGATGTGAATCACAAATTCCTTAAGCCAAAGATAATGTTTTCAAGTTTCCAAGGCCCGAACCTATAAAACTCGAGTAAATTTGAATTTTTAAAAAAAATGGTAAAACAGTAAATTGTCGCTATAATACAAGCTGCAAACATGAAATTTTCTAGATCTTGGATAACAAAACGGACCTCACTGTTGGATTCTTCACACGAAATCTAGTTACTTAGATGAATTTCATTGAATTCTGAGATAATCATATTTCTCACGATTTTTGAGGCGACGTGTCTGGTGGACCCCAAAAAGGGGATTTTTGAGAAAAATATTGAAAGTGGAAAATAATTCAAATAAAGTTCATGTAAAATAATTTGAACTTGAACCGGGATGAAATAAATTGTTTCGGAGCAAAAACGAATCGGAACAAGTCGTCGACACGTGGCGCAATGTGAGGCAACCATTTAAACATTAAAATAAGAGGCTTGGGACAAAAGAAAGGGGATATTTCCTGCTAGGAAATCATGGGAAAGAAAGAGGGAAAATGAAGAGAAATCTAAACTTCTTTCTTCGATCCTCGGAGTTCCGTTGGTCGGAATTCATCGAGTCAAGAACTAAAGTTCATTGCCTGGACGAGGGCTACGCTTGTGTACCAAAAATGAGGGATTTCAATGAATATCCAAAGGAGGAGATTTGGAGAAATCAAAGTTTCCGAGTTTAGGAGGTGTTCTCGAGATTTCCTACAATTCTACTACGCTCCAAGAGGTAGGGGTTCTTCCTACTTTGGTTTATTTCCAACCTTAGGGTTGTTTTAAGGGAGTCTGGTTGTGTTAATGCCCTAAGGGGTTGTTTGGCCTGTTTTAAACGGCTTTAATGGCCGTTTTGCGGCCCGTTTATGATCGGTTTGGTGAATTGATTTGCGGTTGTATATAGTATGTTCCAAAATTTGTTTAGGGACTATTTGGATTAAAAATAATAATCCAGACTGCTAAGGGGTTATTTGGCCTATTTTAAACGACTTTAATGGCCGTTTTGCAGTCCGTTTGTGACCGGTTTGGTGAATTGGTTTGTGGTTGTGTATATTATGTCCCAAAAAAAAAAAAATCGTTTAGGGACCTGCTTGATTAAAAGAGAATAATCCGAATCCACAAAGCACGAGTTCGATCGGTTTTACGGCCAATTAAAGTACATTGTCTGGGTCGCTAGGCGTTTTTGTGGAAAGTATTTTATGTAGTTGTTTGCCTTTTCCATATAGACTAAACCACACAACCACATATTTACAAGAGCCTTACACTTCTACAAATATGTCACTTTGGAGTAAACTGGCTTGATTAAATAAACCTTTCTCAAAAGTCCAGATTTTAAAAATGGTCTAGTTATGACACTATGCACGTCACACAAACCACACAACCCAATGCACAACCACAAACCTCCCAATGCAAACACATGCAACCTGAAATCCAATCCACTTCAACTACCGAAGTTCATCTTATTTGGACTAAAAACCGATAGTGAAAGTTTTATCTAGAAAATAAAGATCCTAGACTATTAACTAAAATATAACCTAAATAACCAAGTCCATCACACAAATGCCATCAGAACTCATCCTTCCAGTCCCCCGAGAAACAAAACCATCAAAGAAGTTCACACAACAAACAAACCTCACTGAGAAAACGATCGTCTCCGTTTATTGATGGATCTCGATTGTCCAAGATTGCCTGGGGTTGCTGCGCGCTGATTTTCTCCATATTCGCTGTTAGAAGCCCTGCTTTCGTTGGAAGATCCGCAAACCAACCGCTCGTGGCACCTTCCGCAAAACGATCAGGCGTTCTTCTTTCCCAATATCTTCAAACCGTCCGGCGTATTATCCCATATCTTCCGTTCTTTCTTCAAGAATCTTCGCAAAAGTCCCATCAAACCCCATTCAGGCTCATCCTCAGATCTATCGGGTTCTTCCTTTCCTTGATTAGATCTCGCCTAACACGTATTGGGAGCTTCCCCCTTTAGATTACTGAGGTGAACTCTCTAATTATTTATATTATTAAATACTTCCCCTCCAACTTCACTATGGTGTTTAACGGGGATTTATCAAAACGAAACTTAACCCAGCCGGGTTCATCAATGGTAGTCTAACATACCCATAAGTGAATGCTCTAGCTCAGAATCTCCAACTCGTGTCACGCAGCAGGGCATCCCGAAATCGAGTAAGATACACTCCTTAAACTAGTATTCGATACTTTCACCATTGGGAACTTATAGATTCAAAAACAACACCAAGTAAATAAATCACAACCTTCCAAATACCTCTCCAGTTTTAAAAGACCTGTAACTAACGGTAAATTCCATCTAGCTAAGTCGCATTTAACATCGCAGATCACACCAACTATGGAGCATCGATCAAGTACATCCACCGTAATCGCACTAACCGAGAAGAAAATAATTCCCGTAAATCTGTCTAGATTTCACAATTTTTCAGGCAGTAATTTTAAGAAGAAAATAACATAAATAAAAATCCAACTTCAATCAAGCTTCGCACGTCGATCTCGCATCCGTAAAAGAAAAAGAAAATAAAAGAAAAGAAAAGAAAAAGAAAAGAAAATCTACTCTAAACTATACAATGAACCCTTCTTTCTCCCGCCTTCCGCAGTCGAGAAAAAGTTAGGAGGTTACTTTACTCTAACACCGTTTATTTATATATGTCAAAAGAAAATCGGCCGAATGCACAAAGATACCCCCTGGTAAGAAAGCCCGTGACATCGTCTCAAGTCGTACCTTCGTTGATGTCGACCGATTCCCTTTATCCGCTCCCGCCTCGCTTGCGACCGGTTTCTTCTCAGCCGTTGATTACAGTGGTTGATTAGTACCTCAAAGAGTATTTTTTAAACCCTCGTTATTACAAAGTTTCTGAGCACTTTTTATCTACTAATCGCCGTATTCAACCCGATTTGCACATTAAGGTCTCTGCTATTCTACTGATCGCATTTTGTGGCTAATTTTGTAGTTTTTTCAAACTATTTATGCCAAAATTGTTGAGTTGATCCAAGCACAAAGAATTCGTGTAACACCCCGAAATATGACCTAGCAGTTTCCAGGCTTGTTTAGGGCATATTAGAAGCTAAATGGAATTTTTCGAAAATAAAACCAGAGACTTGGAATTAATAATAAAGTCAAGGGTAAAGTGGTCTTTTACCACTTGAGGACATAAAATGCATAAAACAATAAGTTTATATGCAACATGAAATTTGAGAAAACGGTTAAATGCAAAGGCCAAACATGGCCTATCCTAAAAGATGGATAAGGTTATTGTCTCTATTTTCAGAGACCAAAAATGTTAAGGATCCAATAGTCATAAAGCTGCCGATAGGCAAATTAGAATATGCCTAACTTGATTTTGAAAAAAGAGAAGAACCCAAAGACACCCAAAGTGAAATAATGAAAACTTAATCCAAAAATGGTTTGGAGCCAAACATGGCTTAAGGAAAGACACTTTTTATTTAAGACCGTTTGGTCTCATTTGGGAAGAACAAAAAAAACCGTAAAAGAGAGGAGAAGGGGGAGAAAGAAGGTGAAGAAGAGGAAGATAAGAGAAGAAGAAGAGAAGAGAGAAGGAGAAAGGAAGAGCAAAAGGTATGGAACTTGTATATTTGTATGATACATGTTTGTGTGGGTTGTGGGTTGTGAGAAACCTAACCCTAAAATTTGTATGGAAATCATCACAAATCTTTGATTCTCTAGGGTTTTGTTAGAATTTTCATCCTAACCTTAGATTTTTGAAATTAGGTTGGTAAAAACCCCATATGGAATAAGATGAGTATGGAATCCTCTCTTCGAAGTTGATTCATGGTTAAATGGTGTAATCAGTTGGGTTTAGAACAAACCCTAACTAATCCTTGTGTTTGGGTTGTGTATGGGTTATGACCCATATTAGAATGGTTTTGCGAGTAATTCATGAAAAGTTTTGAAGAAAGATATGTAATGAAAGATGAATTGAGTAGAAAAGATATTACAAGATGAATTTGGAGTGGTTTTGAAGTGTATATAGAGTATTGAGTTGATTTGCAGCAATCTATGGAAAAAAGTGAAGAAAAACCCACATTCCGGGCAAAATTATGAAATGCACTCCACATTTCCGAGTTTAATTCCAGACACATGAAGTAAGTTCTCGTTTTTTGCTTGGACCGTTCGTATTTTGCCATAACTTGCTCATTTCTGATCCGATTTGAGTGATACAAGTTGCTACTTAAAATAGACTTCAAGGAGAACTAAACATCCTGAAATAGGTACCTTCATATTCCGATTCTATGTGACCCAAAAATTCACTCAAATTGGGGCTATGTTCAAGCCAAATTCTGGTTCTGTTTGAACATAGGGTAGTCCGGGTTGTTTAGGACATAACTTGAGTTTCGGTGCTCCGATTTGGGTGATTCCACCCTTAGCACCTTAGCTTCAAATTAGTACAAAAGACTAGTGTCAAATGTGAAGTTAAGATCCCCGAAGATGACAAAAATACTCTGCGGTCGCCGCATCGCCGCAGCCCGCCGACATTTTGTCACGCTTGCAACTTGCATAACTCCTTCGTTAGGACTCCATTATCGGTATTCTTAGACTCTATGGAAAGCTCATTGAGTCTAGAATCTCACCATATGCTATTTAATGGCATTTGGTGCCCACATATTGTCTGAAAATTGAATTGTTGCACCAAGTGTACTAATCGCTTGGTTAAAGTTAATTGGAATACATGGTAAGAAAGAATGTGTATAAAAGAAATGCAATATGTAGATGTGTTCGCTAAACATGAATGTATATGGTAAAATGAAAAACGAACCGAAACATGAATATGAACATGAAAGGAAATTTTCATGAACACATAATGTGGTTAAGTTATATATGATTATTATCACATATAACCGTAAAAGATAAACAAATGATAAAGAAATACGTGAATGAGTATGTGAATGAGTAAGGGCGAATGAGTATATGAAATGAGTACGAATATATGTTGAATGAGCGGTACGCGAATGAGTATATGAATGAGTATATGAAATGAGTACATGAATGAGTATATGAATGAGTGTACGTAAATGAGTATATGAAATGAGCAATGGTTAACATGAATGAAAGATAATGCGGAATGAGTATATAGCCGAGTATATGAAATGAGCACATGAACGAGTAATATGCGAATGAGTATGTGAATGAGTATATGAATGAGTATATGAAAATGAGGCAATGTGAACAGTACAAGAATGAAAGATAGCTGAATGAGTATAAGAATGAGTATGTTGAAATGAGCACGTGAATGAGTACTATGAAATAAGTACATGATTGAGTATATCTTGAAAAGATAATACCTAAAGTGAATATGGAATTGAAATGTGATATTTGAAAACCGAATGAATGTGAACTGATGATGGCAGATCAGATTCACCAAACGGAATCCGTCATAAATGTGAATACGAAAGTGAAATGGAATTAAATGTGATATTTTAAAAACCTAATGAATGTGAATGATGATAAAGACCCGATTCATT
This sequence comes from Tetrastigma voinierianum, assembly GCA_016808115.1. Taxonomy (NCBI): domain Eukaryota; kingdom Viridiplantae; phylum Streptophyta; class Magnoliopsida; order Vitales; family Vitaceae; genus Tetrastigma; species Tetrastigma voinierianum. The sequence continues at coordinate 121,084 of JAEQBH010005707.1, forward strand.
AAACTAACCAATATAAATGTGAATTAGTTGATATATCGAATAACCGGCCTCGACAGATGCAACTAAACCGCATCCACAAAGGCACCTCGGCCAACCAATGTCCACTTCTGGCGGATGCACCACCCAAGATCCCGTCATGATGGTGTATGGCATTGGAAGAAATGTTCCCACTTGGCGGATGCACCGATCGGCATCCGCTCATGATGGCGTATGGCATTAATCGATACCACGTCTGGGAGTGCACCAAACTAAGATCCGTCATGACGGGAGACCGACAAGTAATGCCCACATGTAGGGTGCACCAAACAAAGATCCGGGTCATGATGGGAGACCTAATAAGTGATGCCACATGTCGGGTAACCAAACAACATCCGCTCTCATGATGGGAGACCGGCTGGATACCACATGGCTGGTCGCACCAAACTGGCATCCGCCATGATGAGACCGACAGTGCGAGCTACCACATGTCTGGTGCACCAAACAAAGATCCGCCGCGATGGGAGACCGGTCATTCGATACCACATGTCGCGGTGCACCCTCAAACAAAGACCGCCAAGTGGGAGACCGACAAATGTGTGCACATACCGACGATAATGCGGCGGATTCATAAACAAAACCGCCGCAATGTGAATTGAATAGTCAAAGTGAATAACCATCATTGACGAGTGTAAATGGGATTTTATGTATATGTTTTTAAATTCATAAATTGAATTATATTTGAATTATTGCATTGAAAATGCATGTTGTGATATGATAAATGATGTGTAAATGAAAGCATGCTTAAAATGAATAGCATGAGTATATGTGGATATAAAGGCATTATTTGTCAATATTTGTTAATTGTAAATGTTTATGGGCTTGCTCCATACCGGCGGTTCCACTTAATTAAAAAGTCTAATACGAATACACAAATTAATAAACAAAATGTTTTTGAGAAGATACTGAAAAATGAAACTAGTAACCTGCCCATTGATTCACCAACCCAAGTCGGTCGGGATTCGTCGCGACATCTTTTAGAAAACGAAAAATTTAATAAACCAAACAAAATGTTTTGAGAAGATAATTGAAAATGTCGGAGTAAAACCGGCTCGGCTTGACGCTTTCAACCGGTCGAAGCCTGGGATGCCTCCTGGGTCGCGACACTTTTGAAAACGAAAATTTAATAAACGATAACTAAATGAATTAAACAAAAGGTATCGCCTCACTTGACCCCGTATGTATTTGATATGGACTTTTGATATGTTCGATTTTCCATTGTAGATGTATAAGTTTGTTTTGAATATGATCTGACATGTCATACATGTAGAAGATATGAATTGAAACTTGTAAAAGACATGATACATGGAAGTGATACGATCGTGATAATGATATGGAACCCGAAAAGGATAAAAACCTACATGTGTAATATGATATGAGTCAGAAGTCACATACAAATAGGCTTCGTTATATGCATAAGGAAAGTAAATGTAAAAAAGATTGTGATGGTGAGTATTGTTATTGGTCGTTATCAACAGTAGAAATTCCCACTAAGCGTAAAGCTTAGCACGTAGTGTTCAACTGTGGTACCGAAAAGTTATATAAAGAGGACAGACATTCACACCGCCAGCACGGGCCATCTTCGTAGATAGGTGCTCACCGCATCGTGCTTTTCCTAATTCTAATGTTTGTATTAGACACATATATATGTATAAGTGTTTGTATAAGTAAATGGGACCTAGCATATGTGTATAGATTTTAATGGATACCACTCCTGGTGATAGTTCCTTTGTATATGTGTAAATGATTTTTGGTTATTACAAAATTGTTTGTATACTCACAGTATGTCGCTCGCCCTCTCGAGAAAAAAAAAAAAAGGTAAAGAGTCCCAGATATATAGTATCGCTCCTGACTGCCTCGGATTCGCTTAATTCGTCGACCAGAATCGAGGCGTGACACCCGAACTAATCAAACCAACATTGTGTGCCCGAGACCGTAAGTGAAAGAAGAGCGTAAAATGAAAAGGAAATTGAGCCGCGGCGAATACATCCCATCGACACTGCCTTCATGCCTCCGAAGACTGCTCATGCCTCTCCAACCACTCGGTTCCTTCCCGCACCGCTTTTGCTTTTTAACCTATGGTTTTCTTTCCTTGCCCCGATTGTAATAGATTTTGTACGTTATTTTTGTAATTTCATGTAAAGGCTTTGATCAAAATCCCCAAGACCGCACAATCAGTAGGGCATTGCTTAACACAAAGTTTTTTTTTTGTATGCTTTCAGCCTCCGCTGCTTTTTTTTCACACGCCGATTCCCGGGTCCGACCGACATGATCCGAACAGAGTCTGTCATGAGGACCGTGACATCAGACCTTACCCTGATTTTTTTTTTTTTAAGGCGTATCCTGTACCGGTAAGGGCCCAGCCATCTGATGCAATGCAATCAAATATCATATCAAAAGAACTACCAACGAGTGGTGTCCATCAAAAAGTCCATACACATTTTTATCGAAGTCCTATTTCTACATATACAAAAACCGAACTTTGCATTTACAAATCGAGCATGGAACCTACATGTAGTGAACCCCACAAGTGCTTGTCCAACAGAGGCATGTTACTCCTATGCCTCTCCTCACCTACACCTGATAAAACCCGTGCTAAGCTCTTTACGCTTATGGAAACATTTCTTTTACTGTAAACATAAATACGCAGAACAATAACATATCGAATATTCGCATTCACATAATGAACTTATATACCATTTTTTACTCTATACGCACTTATTCTTTATTCTATCTTATACATGTGGTTACGTAATCCTATACATGTGTTTCCTCAGATCTCATACATGTATTACGTAACTTATACTTGTCTTGAACTCATACTGGTCTTACGGAAACTTATACCGGTTTTTACTTTAAATCCATAAGGGTGTTACCGAGCTTACTCTGTATTGATACAAAAGTACCGTAGGTACTACGTGTAACATTTGTCGGGTAATAAAAGTACCGTAGGTACTACGTAACATTATTATACAAATGTACCCGTGAGGTCACAGACTTTATACTTGTTCTCCTTGTAGCCGGATCTTCTCTGTCTTATAGAGCATATACTTATCTTAAGGATCTTATACTTGCATTACGGAACATGTACTTGTCTTTCAGATCTTATACTTGTTTTACAGATACAGGAGTACCCGTAGGTACTACTGGACTTATACTTTTTCTATTCAAATCTAGGGAGTTTCGTGAAGTTTCTTCTTATGCGTAACTTATACTTATAAATCGCACGATGTTCATTCTAAGACTCCCGTAGGAGTTACAGCTTATTCTTGTCTCATCTCAAAAGGCTTATTATCATTCTGACCCCATAGAGTTACGTGAGCTTTTATTCTGACCAGGACTTCACTGGCACAGAGTACCGTAGGGTACTACGTAACTCAGATCGTATACGTAAGGTCTTAGGTACTACAGACTTGACCCTGTAAATGCATGTAACTTAATCAATATAGGGAGTACCCTAGTACTGGCCGTGAACTTATCGATACAGGAGGCCCGTAGGTACCATTAACTTGTTCAGATGCAAAGAAGGATCCCGAAGGTACTACGTGATCCCACCGAGACGACTTAATCGAGACGTGAGCACCCATAGGGTACTACAACTTATTCGCATGCGTGAGTACCCGTGAGTGCCTACGTATCTTAATCGAGACAGAGTACCCATAGGTACTACGTAACTTCTTCGTGATGAGTGCCCGTAGGTACTACGCATTTTAACCCGGGGAGACGTGAGTACCCATAGGTACCACGTAATCCTATTCGTATACCGTGGAGCACCAGAGGTACCTGCTGTGGGACTCAATCGAGACGTCGCAGTACCCCTCAGAGGCATCAAGGTAACTTATTCCGCATACAGATAATCCCGTAGGTACTACGCATCTTAATCGGAGACAGAGTGCACCCATAGGCAGCCACACTATCTGATGCAGAGGCACCTTTATAGTACTGGCAACAGACGATACATTCGATCTTTACTCTTATTCTTATTCGTAGTCTTATCATATAACCGTTGACTTCCTGCACCGCAGTGTCTAATGAGCACGACACAGCCATCGGGCCGAGTACCCTAAGATACTATACAGTACCTAAGCGTCAGAAGGCATCAGACAGAAGTGCCGTGAGTACCATCAGTGCAGATCGTGAGTGCCAGAGTACCCAATCGAAAATTTTAAGTACTAATCGGGAGTGCCTGAGCACTAACAAAGAGTACCGGCAGCCAATCGGGAGTGCCTGAGCACTACCAGAGTACCGGCAGCTCAACCCGTGAGTGCCAGCACTAATCGTGAGTACCGGTACTAATCGTGAGTGCCGTAGCACTAATCGGGAGTACCGGTACTAATCACGAGTGTCGTAGCATTCAATCGAAGTGCCGTACACTAATCGGCGTCGAGCACTAATCGTAAACAGAGGGGCGGTATCAAATCCCTCAATACTGGTTCGAGTAATTATATGATTCATATCCATCGTTTTATAATATGGCATTTTGGGGCCACATTATTGTTCAGCGACAAATCGTATTTCATATACCGGTAAAGTATGATAAACATGTAATCACACCTTATTCATGTATTCTGTTCTTCTATGAATCTACTTTACCCAAGACTTGAATCAATCCAATCGGATCATCCAAACTAAAAGTTATGCAGACATTTTCATGCCAACTAGTCATTTTTCCGATTTTACCGAGGGACGCTTGCACTACTCTATTTTCCAGTGCCTTAACTCCATATCTGACACTTATTATTTGTACTCTTTAAATCTATAGGGCAAGGGTTCTTCTCCAACTGAATCACCCAAATCGGAGCACCGGAACTTAAGTTACGTCCGAAACAACTCGACTACTTCTATGATCAACTCGATGCAGAAATGGTTGCACATACCCACCCTTTGAGAATTTTCTGGGCTATCTAGAGTCATACTTGAGGTACCTATTAGATTATGCTTGGTTTTCTCCTTGGTTCATTTTAATTGGCCACTCTTTAACTCACTCACAAATCGGGATAAGAAATGAGTAAGTTATGGCCAAAATAAAACTGGTCGAACAGGAAAAAGCGTAACGTAAGTACCCAAGATAACCCTAATGTGTACGGCATTCCATTGGCCAAAAATGGACCGTAACACAAAGTGTACCGGCATGTTCAAAAATGGTACACATCACCCGTAAATGCCCAGGTGCCTTTTCTCCTTTTTTTCATGCACTTTCATCCATATATCACTCCTAATGCCTCCTTCATCAAAAACTAACATGCAATCCCTCTCAACAACTCCACAAACCCTTTTAATTTGTAAAAGAATCTTAGGATTCATACCAAAATTCACCCAATTCTACAAAACCTTGGAATTTTGAAGGATTCCATATCTATTCATTATCATCTAAAGTTCTTTCAACCAAACTTTCTTCAATCTAGAGTTAGAATGGTTGCCTAGCAAAACCTCATAGAGAAGGGAACCAACACGTCCAAATGAAACCCTAGCAATCCATACCAAGAAATCTGTGTTCAAAAATCATGCTAAAAATCCATACTTTTCATACCTTAGTTTGCTTTGCTTGAACTCTCTTCTTCCTCTTCTTTCTTCTTCCTCTTCCTCTTTCCTCTTTCTTCTCTCTCCTTATTCTCTTCTCTCTCAAATTTCTTTTTGGAGACCAAAATATAAGATATTTTGATCCCCAATTTTAAGGCCATATGTTTTCAAGACAAAACCCATTTTTGGTTTTAAGTTTTCTTAATTGCCTTAAGCCCTAAACTTCTTTCCTTTTGCAAAGTAACTTATGCCATATTCTAATTTAACCCCTAATTTTTCCTCTTTTATGACTTTCATATCCTTCTTTAACAAATACCACAGATTGCCCTTGTATGCCTTGTGTAAACTTCCCACCCTGCTTTATTTTCCCGAAAAATTCCTATTTAACTTTTAATATACCCTAAACAAGTCCGAAAACTACTAGGGTATATTTCGGGGTGTTACACTTTTTCCCTCACTTTCCCTCATTTTCTCTCCCTCTCTCAGCTGCCAAACACCCTGAGGATGACAACTCGGAGGATGGTTGGCTAGACCGCTTTTCTCCTAAGAGAGGGCTGGTCTGGCAATCCGCTTTAAGGTAAACTTTTGGTTCCCCTTATTTTTAACAGCAATTTTGAGCATTTAGGTTTAAATCCTTCAATTTAGGTTTAAATCCTCTGAGATGCCTTGATTGGACCGCATTTGGCAATCTTTTTGGGTTCGTGGATGCTTATCGCTAGATCCACCGAGATTCGTTTTAGTTGCCTCTACGAGTCACCGTAGGTAGATCAAGGGACTACACCGCAGGAACATTTATGTGCCTGTAAATGTCAAGCCAAAAGGATAATAATTTTATGGTTTACTTTTAAAAGCTAAATGAAGATCCGGTTCCGGAAATGACTATAGGCCATCCTCCCCAACATGAGGAAATGAACCCGAGAACCTCAGTGACCTTTAGAACTCGAATCCAGTAGCCTGACACTGCAAGGAGACTTCTTTTACATTTTATTTTGTTTAAATTTCGCTTCCAAACAACATTCTCACTATTTTTAACAAGAACCCTTAAAAACTAAATTGGCTCACCATTTTTGAATTCACTCCAATCATTTGTACTTTAAGAAACCTATCCCTCAGAAAAACTCGACCCTGGGGAGTCGCTAAGACCGCGCAGTTCCGCTACCGGCAGCAGGATTTCAGATACAAATTTTGTTGATTCCCCAGATACCCACGGTGGCATGAATCAAATGGCGCCGGCTTCCTGGATGGTGCCTAAGCGGCTTGATGGTCAGGAACACTTGTGATCCTCATCACAAGTACTAGTGAATTTCTTTATACTTTACCGTCGCTTTATTTCGCTTTCATTTCAAAAAAAAAAGTGAGTTGTCAAGTAGACCTGTTTTTTTTTTTTGTCTTGGGTTGCCTTGTTTCTCTACCGGCAGATTGCATGTTCCAAAGGGTTTGAATTGTGATCAAATGGAACTCCATTACGAAAGTGCAATAAAGGCTCAGAAAGAAACCCCGTCATTATGTCCATGAGGGATTATTGTAAAACCTTCCATGGCAGAAATGAAGAACCCGTAGAGGAATCCTAATACATATAGATCCATGAGGGACCATAGAAACCAATGGATGAGGCACCCTTCAGCGCAGCTCTAATCTTATGCACCTCCGCTCCATATTATTTCAACCCTCGCGCCACCACAACCAATCAATACTGACATCTTCGCTGAAAGGTGACATCGAACTTGAGCAAACTAGTGGATACTTCAAAGAGGAGCAGAGGTGCGAATGTCCAGCCGACCGAAATTGGACACGCTGGAGGCTGAGCTCCCCGAACAAGGAATTGATGCGTTCCGCAGCCGAAATTGATACAATTTCCGACATCTTGCGCAATCCATCTCAAAAGCTCACCAATCAACTCGCTCATCGCAGGGAGGAGAATTCGGGAGGAAGAAAGTGCTCCGGATCGACACTATTTTGCGAACAGCTCAACCGCGCCAGAGGAATTGAAAAAGGAACCGCCAGGCTCCCCGAGGAACTCGCAGATGCCCCACAATTGCGGTAGTGGTGGCGGGCCATGGAAAAGAAAGAAGAAATCCTTCCCTCGTTGAGCGAGGTAGGTAACGGAAAGGGAAGGTGGAAGAGCCCCAAAGCCCACTGCCTTCTCCCCCACCTGCACACCCTTTCCTTCACCACAAAGACACCACACCTAAGCACCCGCCTCCCGTGCCGAGGCTCCCTCCCATCTCGCACTCCCGTGCAATATTCAAGAAATTAGTGGCCACCGCACAAACTTCTTTGCCACTCACGTCGAAAGACATCGCGCCTACCACACCGCATGACATCAAACGATTGGTCTGAAGTCGGTCTGCATTACGAGCACCCGACCCGGCCATCCCATCAAAGCCCTCGCTCCAATGTACCTCCAAAGGCTTAAAATCGGCTCAGGCATGGGCCTCCACCTTTGTTTTGATTTCAAGCGTGTTATCTTATTTTATTTTTATTTTAGTTTGATTTCATTAATTTTTCTCTTCTTAGATTTTCTAATTTTTAGTTAATCTTTATTTTTAATGATTTTTCATTTTTCTTGAGATTTTTTTGACTTTGTGTTTATTTTTGGGTAAGTTTTTTGTTGTTTTGAAGATGAACAAAGCCACAGAAGCCATATGCAGAGCTACCTCTCACAAGACCGTGTGAGCCCTCGCTGCACGCTCAGCTATCGTTTTCCTCCTCCACTGTGCAACTATTTTATCTTTTATTACATATATATATATATATATACTAAAAAAATAAAATTGCAAATAAGCAAAAATTTATATCGTTCGACTTACTTACGCGACTTCCCATTTATGTTTCGCCCATAACTTTCTCATCGAACCCGTTTAGGTGTTCTTGGGTACCGTTGAAAGCTTAGGAGAGTAGAATATAAATATAACTTCAGAAATAACACTTTAAAATTTTTATAAAGGTGAAATTTTCAAAATGTCTAACTGGTCACTCTTTTTCCTCTTCTTTCTTCTCTCCTAACTGCTCATTTAGCCCCAAACCCGAAAGTGAATAAGGTGTCGATGGAAAGCTTTCAGAAGCCCCATCCAAAACGAGTACATTTCATCAAGGAGGTAACACTTTCTTTTCTAACTTTTTCAATCCAAGCCCCATTATGACAATGTGACATTTAGTCGGGGAGAGTTGCGAAGGGAAAGGGCATTTATTTTTATGTTTTTGTTATTTTGAGCAAAGCCCCTTTTTTTATGTTCGCGGTTTGCCGGTTTTCCTCAGGAAGTCAAGTATACTATACAGCCTACTTTTTCGAATTCAAATTGCACCTTTTCTTTTTTGTGTTTTTGGCTCATCCTCAGAAGCTCGATTGGTACCATGCCTAATTGAGCGGGATGATTAGTTGAATTCTCTATTCTGACCCTTTTTTTCTCTCCCACCTTAGCAAAGCTAACACGTTGCACACGTTTCTTCAATAACCCGATTAGGGCCTCTAAGCCTTGCAATAACCTACCCTAGTTTCTCGTTGACCAATCTTTAATGCCAGGACCCATGAATAAGGTCAATGTGTCTTCCAAAATAAGTTAAGTGAAAAAAGAAAAAGAAAGAAAACGCTTGCCTTGAAACCCGAGCACCTGTCCGGGAGGGGTATGGCGAAAGTCTTCAAAGCCCAAAGGCCCTGTCCGGTTGGGAGCCAATCGAATTTAGTGCTCGCTACAATGTGTGGATTTTGGTGTGAAGTTTAGCAAGTCAGTGTGTCGAGTCTCTAAATCATTCTAGTCCTGGTGAAACCCGAAGAGTTAGTGGTCGAAGACCCTTATGACTTCGTGCCCTAAGCCTTAATTGGTTGGGATCACCTGCAGTCCTCGCTACATGGACTTTTGGTGAGGTCGATTCAACATTGCACCCCTACAACACACAAAAAGAGTCAGGAATAAGAGTGGGTCCTGATCGATTGGCCTGGCATGCTAGGTCAGGGCATTAGCCTGGGTTGGGGAGAGTGCAGCTAAGCGTATTGTTGAGAGTCGATCAAACAAACACTTAGATTTTGGGTGGAAGTTTCTGTTGATTCAATCGAGATGGAGGCTCTTGATACCTCACAATTTTGTATGGCATTCATTCTCTCAAGATAGTTATCGGGCAAGGGTTTGATGATTCTTACTTAAATGGTTAAAATATTACTCATTCACAACCTTTTTGAAATAGCATTTTTGTGAACATCATTTTGTATGTTTCTCCCTCTTTCTTCTTTCTTTCATTGTTAAGGGACTATAATGCGTAGGTCAGAGTTTGGCACTAAAAAGTGCTATTTTCGAACCTGCTTATTATAAAGTTTTGAGCACTTTTATGTACTAACAAGGTACTAACCTATTTACAATATTAAGGTCCTGGTTATTCTAATCGATCATATTTGTGCGATTTTTGCGGTTTTTGCAAGCTATTTATGCCAAAATTGTTAAGTTGATCCAAGCATCAAAGAATTGAAGTCAAACTCAAGATTGCAGATCGTGAGACCGTAGCGAAAGAAAGAGTAGAAATGAAAGGAAATTGGAGTCGTTGCGAAAATTGCATCCCGCAATCGCTCATGCCTCCAAAGACTGCTCCTTCCTGCTACCCATTTTTGCTTTTTGACTCTTACGGTTTTCTTCCCTTTTTGCCCCGATTGTAATAGATTTTGCAATGTTATTTTTGTAATTTTGTAAAGGGGTGCACTCACAAAAACCCCCAAGACCCAGACATCAATCAAGAAGATCTTAATTAATAAAGTTTTTTTTTTTTGGGAGAAGCTTTCAGCTCTCCGTTTTTCTCCTCACTTTCCTCATTTTTCTCCTCCTTTTCTCGACCAAACACCCCGAGAATGACAACTCGGAGGTCGGGTTGATTAGACGTTCTCCTTGAAGAGCGGTGGCCATCAAGCAACGCTTTAAGGTAAAATTTGTCTCCTCGTTTTTTAACTAGCGCTTTGCTATTAAAGGTTTCAATCCACTTAGGTTTAAATCCTCGAGATGCCTCGATTGACCAATATTTGGCAATCTTGGGTTCTGATGCTTATTGCTGTCCACCGAGACCGCTTAGTCGTCTCTATGAGTCACCGTAGGTGTGACCGTGGACCCGGGTATTCACTGCAGGGAACATTTATGCTCTGTAAATGCTGTTTTTCAAAAGGATAATAATTTTATGGTTTAGTTTTAAAAGCTAAATGAAGATCCGGTTCAGGAAATGACTATAGGTCATCCTCCCCAACACGAGGAAATGAACCCGAGAACCTCAATGACCTTTAGAACTCGAATCCGTAGCTCGACACTTCAAGAGACTTCTTTTGTATTTATTTTGCTTAAACAGTTTCAAACACACCTCTCACCTATTTTCTTAATCCAACCCTTAAAAACTAAATTGAATTCTCACCATTTTTGAATCACCGCAAATCATTTTGTACCGAAGAGCCATCCCCCAGAAATCTTCCATCTAGAGTCGCTATATCAGCAAATAGTTCAAGTACAAAGAGTAGGATTATAGGATACAAATTTTGTTGATCTCGGTACACCCACGTGCATGAATCAAATGTTTTTTTTTTTTTTTCTCCGCTCGCTTAGACCGTGTTTCTTCGCCGTTGATTAGTGGTCGTAACCTCAATTGTGGTCGCGACCTCTTTGGCTCAAGAAATTAAGAATTGATGTCGCGACCTTTAGTCTCACGTCGCAACCTCGTTATGTCGCTCTTTGCTACAATTATGAGTCACCACTTCAATTTAGGTTGTAAACCTCCTTTTGGCTTGTCACCACTCCTTTTAGTTCTCGGAAGTTAGGACTCTTTCCTTCGCCGCACCGCACGCCGCGACCCTGGCTTATGTCGACCACATTTCTGTTTCCACTGCCTCTCCTAAGGTTGTGACTTTCTTTTTCAAGTTGCGACCTCCTTTTTGGTCGTCTGCTTTGATATGTTTAGAATTTAGGTTGCGACCTCAATTATTGGTCGCGCGATCGCTTTTGATAGCCCCTGTTCCTAAACCGGTCATGACCTCAATATGATCGCCGCGACCTCAATGCTACTCTTTTTCGGTTGCGTTGTTCTCAATTGCTTTAAACATAATCACACTGGATGTTGATGTTAGTGTAGATACGCCCAAGTCGCGACCTCGTGACGGGTCGCGAACCTCCTTTTGAGGTTCTTAACCTGATAAGTGGTCAGAACTTCCATTTGCTTGGTAAGGACCCGCTGGCGCAGGTTTCATGTTACGACCTCAATATTGCCGCGAAACGGCTTTGTAATGTTCGTTGCTTTTTGTAGCGTCGCGACCGCGATCGGGTCGCGACCTCCCTCAGTCCTTGAATAACAAAGTGGTTGCAACTTCAATTTCCTAACCGGGACTTTGCTGCTCGCCGTGTTTCCATCGGCGACCGATATTGGGTAGCGACCTCCTTTCTAATTCCTCCACATATCTTAGTCAGAACCTCAAATCTCCTTGTCAGGACTCCCACCCGCCTCCATGTCGTGACCTGAAATATACGTCGCGACCTAGGAATAAGTGTTTTTATTGAAGCGCACTAGTTGCAACTCATTTTCTCACAAATAACTTCTCAGGGTCAACGCATCAAAGTCGCGACCTCGCATTGTCGCCGCGAATTCCTCAATTTCTCGCCTCACACTTCTTTCAGATCAACCACACTTTCTGGTTGCAACCTCATTAACCGGTCTTGGCGGATGTTGTGACCTGAAAATAACCGAACAAACGAGCTTCGCAATTTCCATTTTCACCTAGACCTCCTTCGTTTCTCGTCAATTCTTCCGCTTGTCGATTTTTCGCCGCCGTATTTTTCACAAAAATTAAATTTATAAATTAGCCTGTGTTTTGATATGAATAACAATTATCTTGTAATATACCTGTAAAAATGGATTAAAATCAAATGAGTTTTTAGATTATCAAGTAGTGAATTCTTTCCCCACTAACTGACATGTCTCGAACCAATCCAGAGCGCTCGCTACCACTATATCACTTATCAAATACATTTCATTAATATAAACGTTGCTTCTCAAATATTTGCGGAAGTTACTTCAATTTTGGGCAAGCCCATAAATAGCTTACAAATTCAAACAATTTCTTTACAAAATATGTATTTAACCAAAATGGTATTTTATGTCATTTGATGAACATAATATCCAAAAATCAAATTTAGATATAGGTACAAAAATAATTTCTGAGTTGACTCCTTTGTTTACAAAACAATGTTATGCTAAAATTGTGAGGATGATGACGGAGATACCGTGGAACTTTCTGAATGACTCGACGCTTCCTCGATCTCGTCTCTCTTCGCTCCCGTTTTTCACCACTTCAAGCACTGCATTTAACAATATGCTAAGCATTTTCGCTTCAGTGGCCTCCACGCTGTCCACTTCTATCCACTTGTTTTCCAAATCATGCAATTTTACTAAACAAAAACTTTTCAAATCTTTTGATGATCAATGTTAATACAATACATATACTTTATATTTCATATACAATCATTTACGCTCATCGATCAATCTAACATACACTTTCATATGCACAAATCATTTATAAATCCAAAATCATGCATTTCACAATTTTCATTTCAATTTGCAATCATGCTTCAATTCCCAGTGTTAACAATCTCAAAGTCAATTCCGCTTATGTCCTTAACGACTTAACCTATGTTTTCTGCATACAAGATATCGAGATCACCCAAGATCTTTCTCCGTTGAGTCAGGCCTGTGATAAAACATTTCGCTTTATACCGCTTGGTCCCACCAGTCAGCCGGACTCGACTGTTAAAAATCATTCAGGAACACTACCGATACCGCCCGCCGGGTTACCGACGGAGGACATACCACCACGTTGTCGCAGCATCGGCTACTTGACCCTTATTGGTATGCCACCTATCCTTAATGTAAATTAAACGGTAAACATTCTATTATGCTCAAATCCTTATAGCAAAAAATACAAGACAATATGTACATTCAGATAAACAGCTTCATTTTTCAATACTCATGCAATTCATATGCAAACATTTCACAATCAATCGCCTCAAATCAATTAAAAACAAATCATTTATACATTTAGAACAAACATTTCAAATATTGAAACGAGAATAGGAGAAGATAGAACAAACCAATTTATCGATTCCTTTTTCTCTTTCGATACCAGTCCTAGGTCAGGTTGTCGTCTTCACCCGCACCTAGTTAAATACAATTTCTCCACTCTTAGCTTCGCCGAGGTGACGAGATACGGTACATTTTTCATTTAGTTTTATCCTTATTTGAACCCACATTAATCATTTATTAGGGTCCTTAAACTATCGCTGTACCTAATTATTTTAGATATTCTGAATAACAGATCCTAAAATTTGTTCACTGTGAACAGTGTCTACATCGCGGCGTAGCCCTCCATTGTGGCGTATCAAAGCTACGTCGAAGGTGCACTCCGAGGTGCTCCTTACACCCTCGGCTCGCGCCAGACAAGGCATCCCACGCAAAACAGGAGCCCGATGCTCAGATTTTCCAAGTGTTCTTTATTTCCTCCAAAAATCATTCAAAATTCAAAACAAATCAGCGGAATCACTCCCACAACATAGCCTCCTAAAGTCATCCTAAACCAACCATGAGCAAAACCCATGGATGGATTAGGTTTTTCTAACAAACATCATTTAAAGAAATCTAAGGTTTGGTTCTACCTCTCAAATCTCCTTGCACTAGTTTAGCCTTTTCTTCATTCTTCCTTCATGCAAGATCTTGAACAAACATGAAGAGATCTCACAAATTCTCCAACTATTTCCAAAACCCTAGCTTGTCTCTCTCTCTTTGCTCAAATATGGTTTGTGCTCAAAATGAGCATTCTAAGACCACATTTGGTCTTATTTACCTATTTAAGTGTAAGGCCATGTTTGGCTTACTATTTGCCTTTTTCTATATAGACTAAAACCCCTCAAATTAACATAGTTTCAAGAGCCTTACACTTCTCTTGCATCCATGTCACTTTGGATAAAATTTGCTTAATAAAATAACTTCTTAATATTCATGATTTAAAAATAAGGGTCAAGTCTATGACACCTCAAGTGCACGTAGTCAAGGTTAGCAGGCACCCTAATGTAGTCCAGTATCATTCCCACGTAGATTGATAGCGACTGGCGCATCAACTTCATTCTAACTACTAAAATTCCACACTATTTGGACTCAAAACTCATAGTAGCGTTTTATCTACACTCCATTATCAAATTAAAAACCCTATACTATTGAATATGTTCAAACTAAACTAAAAACAAAAGTAAATGAATGAAAATAAATTGTATATAAACGAATGGATTGAATCGCTTCTCGCGGAGAATAAACTATCACTGAATACAATGGAACAGTCACTCAGCATTCAAACCATTGCTCTGCTCTACGTATGGATCCTGTCATGCTGTCCGCGATTTCCAATTATTGGAATTGGATTTCTCCATATATTTACTTATTGGATATCCCTTGCAGCTCGAAGACAAAGATCAAACCGCCTACCAGACCTGTAAATTCTCTTGCAAGATCCGTGGTATTTTTCTTCAATACTTCACACCCATTTCCTCGCTGACGCAGAACTTTGCTTTACCTCTCGTGATTTTCGCAAAGTTTCTACTACTTAATTGGTGGCTCAACCCTCCAGATCTATGGCTTTTTATCCCTTCCCTTGATTAGATCTAAGCTAACACCTGAGATTGAACTTACCTATAGATTAAGGTGAACTCTCTGACATTTATATTGTTAAATACACCTCCAACTTCAATTATGAGCGAATAGGGATTTATCAAAATGAATAAAGCTCGCCAGTCATTAATGGTAGTCGAATGATACCCGTAAAAGAATGTTTCTCAACTCTCAAGAATTCCGTTTCGTGTCACGCAGAGGGCATCCCGATATCGAAAGTGTAAGATACAATCCCTCAACCGGTATTAGGTACTACCATCGGGAACTTATCCATTCAAAACTATTGATTAAGTAAAACCAAGCCTCAAATTAATTCTCCATTATTGCCGGAAAAGACCGTAACTAAATGTAAATCAAATCCAAGAGTCGCTGCTCGATTATCGCATTGCGAATTAAGAAATGGAGCACCGATCACGCATAACCACTGTAATTGCAATAAAACTGAGAAATAATGAATTCCAGAAATTCGTCTAGATTTCATAAATTTTCAGGCAATAATACTTAAGAAAAATAATATAACTAAAGATCCAGCTCTACCTGCTCGCTATCAGCCGCAGATTCAAAACCGTAAAATTAAACTAAAAATAAAAATCTACTCTAAAATATACACCGAAGTTCCTCCCTCTTTTTCCCTTTTCGGGTAGTGAAGAAGGAGAGAAACTACTTTTTACACTTCTAAAGTTGTCTATTTATGTTGTAAAAAGAATCCATCAACTTCCCAAAATGCCTGTGTGGAATCCAAAGAAAAAGCCTACCACTTTTCCTATGTCGCGACCAAGTTGATGTCGCGACACGGGACTTCTATTGATCGCCATGATCGCCGCGACCTTTTCTTTAAGTTGCAACCGCTGTCTTGCAAACTTTGATCGGTCTGTAATATCAGGCCACCTCATTTCTCTGCAGCTCGCTTCCCTTTCAGAGTTGATGTCACGAATTCTCGTCAATGTCGCGACATCATCGTTTTCCTATTCTTCCGCTGAAGTCATGACATCACTTTAGGTTGCACCACTTTCTCGCTTGTGTATGATGACTTCATGTTGTGACTTTGATTTCTTAGTCGTAATTGTAGTTGGTGGTCTTCTTGCCTTCATATGTCTGATTTTATGCGACCATGGTGATATCTCTTTGCTTCCCATTCTTTCAAGTCAGACCCTCAGCTTCTAATGCTGGTAAAGAATTTTCTTCTTCCCACCTATTCTTTCCTGTGCTCATCACATCAAGGTGGTGTTCGCAACCTCAATTTCTTCGCTTCGCCTGCCTTCGTGCTCGCACCTTCTTAATGAGTGGTCGACATCATTCGATCCTCGCCTCGCGGCAAGTGCTTCTATTTGGCTGTGGTTGCACTTCAATCTTCCCGCTTTTATGTCACCGACATCGAGTGGTGTCGCGACATGAAATGGAGCCTTTGCATTTAAAAACCACTCAGAACCCTTCTTTGCAAAGACCTCTCTTGTGGCTTCATAGATCGGATGCTTGTCGCGACTTCAACAGTGGTGTCGCGGCCTCCATATTTGTGTTGCGACATCAAAGTGATGTCGCGATTCTGAAATTTCTCTCCCGGATTATTTCCCTTGGGGTCTCGACCACGCCTTTGTCGCACCTCCTTCTTCAAAGTCACTATCACTTTGTTCAAGTTTTCTTATTTCTTCTTCGAGTCAACTGTTGATGTCGCGACTTGGAATTGCCGGGCAACCGAAAGCATTCTTATCGCGACTAAATTTTTATTTAGACCTCAATTCGCCGCAGTTGATTTCTTCTCGATTTTGCTAAGATTTCAGCTTCGTTGTATTTTCCTCGCAAAAATGAAGCATTGAGTGCAATATCCACATTTCAGAAACAAATCAACATTTATCTCTTATTATACTCGAAAAAATGGATTAAAATCTAATGAGCTTGACCTCATCACTTCAATATCAAATTTTTCATTTCTCATTTTTCTCCTTTGGTCTTCACTTCACCTCCATTTATCATTTAATTCATTCTTTCATTTAAAGCTATTCTATTCTTGACCCTTAGGTCCTTATTTTGCCAAATTCAAATTTGCCCTTTTCACCAGGTTTATTTTCTGGGTTCAATCACTTTCATTTTATCATGTATAATATTTAAATCATATGCTCACATATTCATTTCACTTTTCACAATCTAACAATTTATCATTTTTCCCAAAAAAACTAAGTTTGCTCTACACCATACCCGTAATATACAAAATTATTATAAAATTTACCAGATTTTTTTTAGCATTACATTTTATATGTCACATTGGCCTTGAGAGTTAAGTTGTTATTACTTAATTTTGTAATAACGTGATTTGGTAAATAGTTGTTTGATGAATGTTGATATATGTGTACTTATATATTGACATTGAACTGAATGTTTATTTTGGAGATTATATACATGTAATATAATTGTTCATGATGCAAGGCAATGGATATGACTAAATTGGTTCATATGGTACTCATCATATGTGACATGACATTGACATGCAATGGTGCATCACATCGCATATGCACAGTGAACACCTCATATTTCATGGGCGTGGAGGTATTAAGTTGAAATCAAACAATCATTACTGTTATTGATGAGTGGGTTTCAGACAGCCGACCCAAGTCCAATAGAGTCGCACTGTTGCATGAAATGGTAAAAAAAAAAACTTGTGTCGGGTAATAGCAAGAAGGTCTAGACACTCCCTCGGGTGAAAGACCCGGTACTGGTTCATACACTCCAATGGTGAAAGTCCAAAAAGTGTAGGAAGGCATGCGGAGCCTATGGTGAGACCCCAAAAATTCGCTGCCCGAAAAAGGCCCATGGTTTTGTATATGAAATTATCAGTCTGCTGCTTAAGATCCAACAAATTTTTGAAATACAAACAAATGATTTATTTCGCATATTCATTGATGTAATCCATCACGACGTGCTTATCGCTTGACATTAGCATCACATTGTGTAGTGGGAGCCGATAAAGACCGGGGCGAAAGGTGCATGAGTGGGTCTCGTCTCATCTCATTTCATGCAAGAGCACGTATTTAGGAATTCAATCTGGGGATTGCATATTCTTGTTTAGAATTTTGATGTGGAATGCAAAAGTGTCAAGGTGAACATTTCAGATGCACTTAGGTGGGGGAGTAGCCCCTATAAGAATTACTTACCGGGTGTGGACTCACCTCCTATACATGAAAACATTTGTGTGTGGGACATACGGTGGATCTGCTCATCCCAGGTCGCAGGCGAAGAAAGCCAATCTGTGTTTTCATGATTATTTTTGTAAAATATTTGGAGTAAATTAATTTTGGCATGTACTATGTGTTAAAGAATTGTAATTTAACTCATATGGACTGTTTTTAAAATAGCCTTGCATATCTTTATTTGAATGTGGATAAATGAACTCGATGTGGTCACTTTTTACTTAGAAATGGACCCAGTGCAGTCATTATGTTATATTAGGCCCCGGATGGGTCATGCGATTGTATTATTGTACATGTTAGGTTTTGGATAAAGCTCCCCGTACAAAGGAGACTATGTCAGATTTTTTTTAAATTATGGATCCCGATAAATGGACACAATCCAGGTGGTATCAGTTACACTACATCCAATGTAAGCCACGGTTGATGAGCGATCAACTGGACCTCGAATTCATGCCACGCTTAGTATCAAAGCATAGGTATATGATTACCTAGGGCTTGATTGGCATGGGTTTAGACCATTGCATTCTTTGTGCATTTCATGTTTTGTGCCTTAATATGCTACATGATTATGTGTTTAGGTTATGTTCATTTATATACATGGTAAGTGTGGTATGGAAAAAGATGAACACTAAAGCTGAAAATATAACCTTGGGGGTTCAAAAAAGGAATGAACGAGATAGTTCAGAATATTGAGGTCTATTAGGTTGGCATATGCGCTACTAGTTAGACAAGAGGAGAAATCTCAAAGTTTAAACTTGATCCCCATTTTTTTTTATATACTATGTAAAACTCTATTGCTATCTGACATATGTAGATGGCTAGTCGAGGAAGAGGACACCGAGGTGGTGGGCGGAGCAACAACCTACTACCACTGGCCTTTTACCAATAAGCCATCATAGAGGTTATTGGTGTTGCGACTGCTCTAAGGAACTTGGAGGCAACGACATGGGAAGAGTTCCATGAGCTCTTCATGGGCAAGTACTTCCTAGCGTCTGCTCGACATGCAAAAGCTTGGGAGTTCCTAGAATTGAAACAAGGGACTATGATTGTGCTCGAATACGTGGTTAAGTTCACTGAATTAGCCCGTTTCGCTAATGATTATGTGGCCACAGATATGGCCAAAGTAAGAAAATTTGAGGATGGTCTGAAATTATCCATCCAGGGTAAAATTTGTTGGACTCCTCCTACAAGACATGGACTTGATGGTCAAGATAGTTATGACCAATGAGAGGCAGGTGGACAACGCACAAAGCATCTAGGATGCGGGTGTTAAAGATAAAAGGAATGAGAGCTAACCTTTTTCTTCTAGCTCGGGAAGAAATAGAGGACTTCTACTCTACAAGGGTTTCAGGGACAGGGCCGTAACTATCAAGGCCAAGGCCAGGGTCAATTATCCCAAGGTAGGAGAGACTCCAAAGCTCGTAGCCAGCCAGGGTAGAGTACAAGTTTCTATTGCCACCAATTTAGACACATGAGACGGCATTGCCCTCAGAGGCAGGGATCCCAGAGTTATAGGACACCCCAGTCCTAGTCATCAATAGGACATTCACAGACCCAGTTTGTTCCTCCCTAGCCCACCATGGACTATAGTAGCCATTACCAATCCCAGGGCACTACACAAGCCCCTACTACTTCACAATCAGGCCAGATGGGACAGGGCATGGGTCGAGGTCGAGGCCAAGGCTCATAAGTCGGGAATTCAGAGACCTAGAGGCATGTCTACGCCATTACACCTCGTGACCGGGAGTTTGCATCAATTGGTTATTCAGGGTACATTTCTACTCTCTCGCTTTTGGGCAAGAGTGTTGTTTGATTTCGGTGCATCTCACTCCTTCATTACTGCATCATGTGTGAAAAATTTGGGCTTAGAGGTTGAAACCTTGAAAAAGAAATTACATGTGAGTTCTCCCTAGAAACTAAGGTGACCGTTGAATAGATATGTCGGGGTTGTGAGTTGGAGATCTTGAGGATTCTACTCACCGTGGACCTTAGATTTATGGACATGTTGGAGTTTGATTAGTGCCCAAAAAGTTCTATTTTGAACCCTATTTATTATAGGTTTTGAGTGCTTTTTGTGTACTAATCATTGTACTAACCCAATTTTCAAGGAACCCTATTATCCCATCGACGCATTTTTGTGGCAAATTTTGCGCAAAGCTAATAGTGCCAAAATTGTTGAGTCGATCCAAGCACGAAGAATTCGAGTCAAGCTCAGCATTGCAGATCAGAGACCAAAAGGAAAGAAGAGTAGAAAATGCAAGAAAAATGGAGCATTGAGAATTTTGGTTCCCGCGACAAGCCCTCCGCCAGCCTGCTCTCCCGCATTTCATGCCTCGGCTTGTTACATTTTTTTTGTTTCTTCCCCATTTCGTCCTTGTAATAGCTAAATGTTGGTTGTTCGGGTATTTTCACTTGTCTTGGTGGCTATATAAGCCATTTGTATACACTGTTAAAAGGACGTTTTTTTGCTGTGAAGAAAATTAGGGCTCCAGTTCTCCCGTTTTTCCTCTTTTCTCCCATTTTCTCTCCCTTTCTCGGCTACCAAACACTCCTTTGAGGATGACAACTCAAAGGATGCTTGCTAGACCTCTTCCTCCTTGAAGAGAAGGGCCGTCGGCTAAGATTCAGGTAAACCGACGGTCCTCTCTATTTTTAACGTAGGATGCAGTTCTGGCTTCTCACTCTAGGTTAGAACTCCTTTGATGTGCCTTGATCAATATTTGGCATCTTTTAGGGTTCGATGCTTATTGCTAGATCCACCGAGATTCATTAGTTGCTTTCTTATTTATCACGCTGCTGGTAGATCACGGAGGCACGTTAATGCCTGAGTATTAATGTTCAACAAATGCTGTTTTTCAAAAGGGAAAATCATAGGGTTTAGTTTTTAAAGCAATGAAGATCTCGGTCTGAAATGACTATATGTCATCCTCCCCAACACGAGGAAAAAGACACGAGGGACATAGCCAGAGTTGCCTTAAAATCCTAAACCGCGGCTTGACACTTTATGGTTCCGATGACATTTTTTCTTTACTTATTTTATTTTTAATTCAGACCATCCAACTTCCCTCTGCCATCTAAACCTGAAAATCCTAAATTAAATTCACCATTTTTGACTTCACTTAAATCATTTGTACGAAGAAAACTCATCCCCTGTAATCGAATTCCTGGGAGATCATTATATCAGGCAAGTAGTTTTAAGGCCTACTGCTAGGAGGAATTTAGATACAATTTTGTTTTCGATTCCTACACCCCATCGTGGCATCGAATCGAAGCTTGATGTCATCCTAGATGGATCGGTTTGATGGCAGACACCGAGTCGTCATTGACAGATCATAGAAGGGTTACTCGCCACACACCGTATTTTGGGCATCATTTGTCAGGGATAAGCACGCATAAGCTTTCTTACCCCAAGCCGTGTACGACTCTAGATGGCATGGGAAGTTGATGGGTTGGCTAGCAAGCATTACCTTAGAGGACAAGGTGAGACAGGAGTTGGGTCTACCTAGATGGTTTGTAAGTATGAGAACGTTTTTTCCGATGA
This sequence comes from Tetrastigma voinierianum, assembly GCA_016808115.1. Classification (NCBI taxonomy): domain Eukaryota; kingdom Viridiplantae; phylum Streptophyta; class Magnoliopsida; order Vitales; family Vitaceae; genus Tetrastigma; species Tetrastigma voinierianum. The sequence continues at coordinate 143,032 of JAEQBH010005707.1, forward strand.
ACTATCGAGATTACCTCCATAGAGGGATGTAGACTTCACTATTGAGTTGCACCCTAGTACATCGCTTATTTCTTTGACTCTCGCATAGAATGGCACCTATTGAGTTGCAAGAACTCAAAGTCTAATTATAGGAACTATTGGACAGGGGTTTTGTTAGACCGAGCACTTCACCTTAAGGCTTTTCAAGCATTTTCTAAGAGCAATGACAAGAATCCTTTCACCATGCATACCAATGACGCTTGAATAGGGTTACTGTTAAGAATAGGCACTCTTGCCAAGGATGATTTATTTGATTAGTTTCGCAGGGGCGTGGTTTACCCAAGACATATTTCGCACCGGTTACCGCTGAGGGTTAGGGAGGCGGACATCCTTAAGACAGCGTTTAGGATGCGATATGGGCATTTTGAGTTCACGGTGATGCCCTTAGGATTGACGAATGTTCCAACATAATTCATAGATCTCATGCATAGAGTGTTCCAACCCTACCTAGATCGGTTCGTCGTGGTCTTCATTGACGACATCTTGATCTACTCCAAATCTAAGGAGGAGCATGAAGGTCACTTAAGGATTGTTCCCCAGAATTTAGTAAGTGTGAATTTTGGCTTATTGAGGTGAAATTCTTAGGGCATGTGGTGTCTGCTTCGAGTGTATCCATGGACCTGGGGAAGTTTGAGGCAGTTATGAGTTAGGAGAGACCGAAGTCGGTCTTCGAGATACACAGTTTCTTGAGATTAATAGGGTATTACAATAGGTTCATTGAGGACTTCTCTATGTTAGCTACACCTTTGACGAGATTGACCCGGAAGGAGATCAAGTTTGAGTGGAATGACCCATGTGAGTAGTTGCTATCAACTGGAAGAGAGAGTCTTACTTCTCAGCTCCTATTCTCGATAGTTCTAAGTAGACAGGATGCCTCTAAGGACAAACTTGATGTGTTTTGATGCGTATCCAAGAGGGTAGTGGCTTATGGTTCTGACGCTTAAAAGAACCACGAGCAGCAGAGTTGGCCCCACACATGACGCGAGTTGGCGTACCATTATCTTTGCCTTGAAGATGTGGTGCCACTATCTATACGGTGAACAATTCGAGGTGTTTTCGGACCATAAGAGTCTAAAGTACATTTTTACATAGTAGAACCTCAACATGAGGCAACGCAAGTGGATAGAGTATATGGAATACTGTGACTTCACTTTGCATTACCATCCAAGAAAGGCAAATGTGGTGGCTAATGCACTCAACCGTAAGTCACGTGTAGTGTCAAGCAGGGCTTCCCAGAAAGGGCATGCTCGAGTGGGACGCTCGCTGCACAATCAGTCGCCTGCTGTGTACTCTGGGAGTTTAGTGGCTACGCCTTCCCTACTGAGCAAAGTGATTGAGTTTCAAGATAGGACATAGAGATATTGTCCACGGTCCAAACAAAAACGGATACTGCAGATGGCGCTCGAGCCATTCACACCCGATGGTGTCTTCTGCATAGGGAAATGTCGTGGGTTCCCCGTCAGCAAATCTGAAAGAGGAGATCCTCAGGGAGTTCCATTGCTCATGTTTTATTGTGCATCCAGATGGCATGAAAATGTACCACGATCTTCGTTGCCATTATTACTGGAGTGGGATGAAGAAACACGTTAGGGATTTTGTTCATCAATGTCTCACGTGTCAGCAAGTAAAGGTTGAGCACCGGAGACCAACGGGATTACTCCAGCCTTTAAAGGTAGTTGAGTGGAAGTGGGAGCACGTTACGATGGATTTTGTGACTCACTTGCCACAAACATCACGAGGGCATGACGCAGTGTGGATGATAGTGGACCGGCTTACTAAGTTTGCACACTTTTTGCTAAGGGCGGATGACCTTCAATTTCTGAGGACTTTTCTATAGGTTGTACATGTATGGTAGATTGTCGTTACGGGGGTACCAGTATTCATAGTATTGATCGGGATCCCTATTTATGACCCATATTTTTGAAGAAAGCCGCCGAAGTCATAAAATAATAATAATTGATGATGAGCACTACTTTTCATTTCAAATGGACTGGTCATCTGAGATGACCATCTGTGACTTTAGAGTATTATGCCACAGCATGCTCTAGATCTCAAGGGTAGTAGGAAAGAAAGGACACCCTTCTAGTGGAGCTCACCTACAACAATAGTTATCAAGCGAGCATACGGATAGCACCCTATGAGGCACTATATGGGAGGCTTTGTCTATCTCTGATTTGTTGGATGGAGGTGGGAGAGAGACCCACTATGGGTCCGGATTTGGGTAGGGACACCTCCGAGAAGATGGATTTGATACTGAAGTGCCTTCTCATGGATCAAAGCTGACAGAAGAGCTATGCCGACGTGACCCACGGAGACCCTAAAGTTCAGGCGGGGATCATGTCTTCTCGGTGATGCCTGGCAGAGGAGTGGTCGTTCTTTAAGCTGGGAAAGTCACCGAGATATAGACGCCCTTCGGGTACTCGAGAGGGTAGGTACCTACAGCCACCCAAGGCTTTTACCACTAAACTTATTGGGTGTTCATGCAGTATTCCATGTCTCCATGCTCTGGAAGTACACTCTAGATCCGACTCACATGGTGGATTGGGGCGAGCTTGTTGTTGATGCGGATGAAACCTTCGAGGAAGGACCGATACGTATCATGGATAATTAAGAACAAATTTTGCGAGGCAAGACCGTAAGTCTAGTTAAGATGTTGTGGCAGCATTGAGGAGTGGAGGAGGCAACATGGAACGAAGACACCATACGCAATTTCACTATCCTTCTTATTTGAGGATGACAGAGTGGTTTTTAGCCATTTAGTATTAAATGACTGTTGCATATGCATGTGATTATATGTGTTCTTTGCGGTGTGAATTTCTGGGACAAAATTCTTTTGTTGGGACAAAACCGGGTAATTTTGAATTTTCGAAAAGGCGAAACAATAAATCGTCACACAAGACAGTTGCAAACTTGAAATTTTTAGATTCTGATGACCTAAACGGACCTCGCGCTGGGATTCCTCCTCACAAAACTTAGTTACCAAACGAATTTCTATCAATTCTCGAGATAGCCAGTAAGATTTCTACGATTTTCGGGGCAATAGGTGTTTTATGGACCCCAAAAACGGGATTTTTGAGAAAAGTCTTGAAACTTGAAAATAATTCAAATAAAGTTCATGTAAAATAATTTTATTCAGATATTAGAATCATCCAATTCGGAGCGCCGAAATTCCAGATATGTCCTAAACATTCGGGACATTCTATTTTCAACACAGAACCAAAATTTTGCAATGTAAAAACAAGCTCCCTTAGATGGAATTTCTTGGTCTAATGAGGTCCTAAATTTGAATATACTTTATTTCTCGTAGAAATTCTGTTTTCCTAGAAGCTCATTGCTACAAAATTTTGAATCACTCAATTTGGATGAGTGAAACTCAACTTATGGCCTAAATACCAAAACTGTTTTGAAACACCAAAACTGTATCAGAACTGAACCAGAATTGACCCGAAAAACGAGCCTCTCACTTGACGACCCTTTCTCTCAGTCCAATAGGGTTCAAATTCTTGATACACTTATTTCAGAGATTTGCTTCTTCCTAGAAGTCTAGTTTACTTAGAAATTTGAATCACTCAATTTGAAATAGCGATGGCCAAGTTATGGCCAAAACAAAAACATATATTTTGAAAATTTTTGACAGCATCTCCCCTAAAAACCCAATATTTCCTTTATACAAAAATTCTTCAACACCAATCCAATCATCCATATAACAACTTAGAGGAACTTCCAAAACGGTAATAAACCACCAACATCATTTTTTATACCAATTTAGGTTTCTTAAACCCAAACACAATAGTGAAAATAGGGTTGGTTTACTACCTTCTTTAAATATTTGATTCTTCAAAACCAATCTTCCTTCTTCCTCTTAATCACCTTAATCTTTGATTTCATGGAGGAAAGGCCACTAATCTTCCTCCCTCTCTTACAACCGAAAAAACCCTAGCACTTTCTCTCCCCTTCTTTTGCCAAAAGTGCAAAATGCCTCTCAAATATCAATATTTGGTCTTCAATCAAAATCCTTCAATTAAGTCTTACGGCAGCTAAATTTCCATACCCCTCTTTTCTCATTTGCATTTTTAAGGCTTCATTTCACTTTCATTTTCAATACATTTTATCACATTTTCATTTTAGCATTTACACTTCTCATTTACGATCCTTGGGTCCTTATTTGACATTTTTACCAAATTTATCTGACTCCTGTATAATTTTTGGGTTTTTATCATTTTTCGTTTTTAGCCATTTAAACTCCGGAAAAAATATAATTTAATTTATTTTATACCCTGAACATGTTATAAAACTGTTAGGAGTTTTTCGTGGCGCGAAACTTTAAGCTAATTGCCTGCTCCCACTCAAAATATTGATTAACCACCATAAGGGAGTCTCTTAACTAGGATCCTCACATTTGTACAACATTAGGTTAATCCAAACATGAATCCTAACTTAAACCGAGACGAAATAAATTGTTTTGGGGCAGAAACGGACCCGAACAAGTCGTCCACATGTGGCTTGACATGAGCCAACCATTTAAACATTAAAATGAGGGCTTCAGACAATGGCGTATTATTTCCGTTGTGAACCGCGGGAAAGAAAGAGAGAAAATGAAGAGAAGTCCAAGACTTCTTTCTTGATCCGAGTTCCACACGCAAATTGCCTAGCCAAGAACCAAGCTTATTGCCTCGACGTAGGCTAAGGCGTGTGTACCAAAAATGAAGAATTTCAATCGAAGATCCAAAGGGAGGAGATTTTTGGAGAAATCAAAAGTTTCCTGCTTATGTAGGTGTTCTCAAGACCTCCTACCATTCTACTAAGCTCCAAGAGGTAGAGGTTCTTCCTACTTTAGTTTATTTCCAACCTTAGGGTTGTTTTAAGGGAGTTTGGTTGTGTTGATGCCTTATATAGATATTTCGTCTTATTTTTAAACTAAGGCTTTAATGGTCGTGTTTTATGTCAAGCTTAGACCGTGTTTGGTGAATTGATTTAGAGCAAAGGTATGTCCTAAAAAAATTTTAGGGACTGTTTGGATTAAAAATAATAATTCTGACCTAAGTTATTTCGGCTCTGCTTAAACAAAGCCTTAATGGTCGCTTTTGCGAGCCTTATTTAGACCGGGATGCAGAATTGATTTTTATATAGTATGTCCCAAAATTTGTTTAGGGACTATTTGGATTAAAAATAATAATACGGACTGCTAAAGGCTTGTTTGACCGATTTTATGGCCAATTTAAGGGCCAGTTTGGGGTCGTTGTGTGGGTTGTTTTTATGAGCATTTTATATGTCATATTTGGCTTTGAGAGTTAAAGTTGTTGTTAATTGATTTTGTAATAACATGATTTGGTTAATTGTTGTTTGATGAATGTTGATATATGTGTGCTTATATATTGACATTGAACTGAATGTTTGTTTTGGAGATTATATGCATGTAATATGTCCATGATAATGCATGGTAAAATGTATGAATTAAATTGTCCATATGGCATTCATCACATATATGACATGACATTGACATGCAATGGTGCATCACATTGCATATGCATAGGAACATCGCATTTCATGGGTGTACTCGCATGGTTGAAATCAAACACCACATTGGTGATTGATGAGTGGGCTTCTGTGACGTTGACCTAAGTCCAACAGAAGTCGCATTGTCGATGAAATGGTAAAAAAGACTTTGTGGTTGGGTAATAAAGGTAGGTTACAAAGGCTAGACACTCCCTTGGGTGAAAGACTCGGTACTAGTTCATACACTCCAACAGTGAAAGTCCAAAAAGTGTAGGAAGGCGTGCGAAGCCTACGGTGAGAACCCAAAAATTTGCTACCCGAAAAAGACACATGGTTTTGTATATGAAATGATCATTCGAGGTTTAGCATCCAACAAATTTGGTTTATAAACAAATGATTTTATTTCAAAAATGATCACTGGATGTAATCCATCAATGATAGTTTTTATCACACATTAGCATTGCATTTTGTGGTGGGAGTCAGTAAAGGCTCAAGGTAATGGTGCATGAGTGGGTATCGTCTCATTTCATGGCATGGCATGTAGAATTCCAATCTAGGATTGCATATTCTTGTTTGGAATTTTGATGTGAATGTAAAGTGTCAAAGGTGAACATTGTATGTGCACTTAGCGTGTAGCACTAGAATTACCTACTAAGCACGGCTCACCCTATACGGAAAAACATCTCTCAAGTATTGGATGCGTCTATGGATCTGCTCGTCTCTGGGTCGCCAGGCGTAAGGTAACCCACTTGTGGGTTGGGCTTTATGATTATTTTTGTAAAATATTTGGAGTAAATTAATTTGGCATGTACTACTGTGTTAAAGAGTTGTAATTAAACTCATATAGATTGTTTTTAAAATAGCTTTGCATATCTTTATATGAATGTGGATAAATGGACCCGATGTGATCACTTTTTTCTCATGGATGGACTCGGTGCGGTCATTATGTTATATTGGGCCTCTGATGGGTAATGTGATTGTATTATTGTACAGATTGGGTTTTGGATAGAGCTCCCCATAAAAAGGAGACTATGTCCGATTTTTGTTAAATTATGGATCCCGGTGTATGGGACACAATGGTGTGATATCGAGTTAAACGGTATCCACAAGCTTTTCAAGAGTTAATGGGTGATCAACGGACCCCCGAATTTTAGGGCATCATAAAACCAATGCATACAACTCTTTGTCATAGGTATTTTTACAGTCGCCCCACTTTGCTTTTCACTCAAAATATGCAATGGGTCGCCCTTCTACATTAGAACTCGCGCTCAATACCTAAACCCTAAAGCATCAATATCTTAACCTCAAAAGTTTTTGCAAAAGTTAGGTAAAAGGGGCAAAGTGGAACATGAGCGTTTTTTCTTGATCAATTGGAATGCTTTTTCTTTCTCTTCTCTCCACTTAAACCCAACATTCTCCTTGATGACTTCGATTATCGGTGCGACTATCCTACTAAAGTCCTTCACAACCCACCGATAAAAACTATCAAGTCCATGAAAACTTCGAACTTTACTTACACTTATTGGACTTGGCCATTTTTTAATCGCACGAACCTTCTCTTCATCAACCTGTATTCCTTGTGCATAAACAACAAAACCAAGAAACACAAGGCTATCCGTGCAAAATGTGCACTTCTTAAGGTTAGCAAACAATCTTTCTTTTCAAAGCACATCCAAAACAGATTTTAAATGAATTAAATGATCATCTAAGTTCTTTGCTTGGCAACGAGATATCATCAAAATAGACAAACCGTCAAATGCTCCTCATCAGCATGTGCAAAACGTAAGTTCAAACCCAAAAGGCATAATCTAACCACTCATATTAACCATATTTTGTTTTGAACACGGTTTTCCATTCATCACCTTCTTTCATTCTAATTTGATGATATCCACTTTTTAAATCAATTTTGGAAAAGATACAAGAACCATGCAACTCATCAAACATATTATCTAACCGAGGAATGGGATGACGATACTTTACCGTTATGTTGTTGATGGCTTGGCAATCAACACACATCCTCCACGACCCATCCTTCTTAGGAACCAAAATCACCGAAACGGCGCATGGACTCGTGCTTTCCCTCACGTACCCCTTTTCCATCAATTCACCAACTTGCTTTTGGAGTTCCTTTATCTCCTGTGATTACCTCATAAACCCAAGTCTATTTCGAATGGAAGCACCAGCACAAAATCACTTGATGTTCAATCGATATGAGGCAATCCTCTTTGGGATTTCTCGGGAAAGACATCCAGCTCTAGCAAAAGAGAGACAATTGAACTAGGCAAAGAAATGTCAAGTTTGTTAGTGTTAAAAAAATGCTTCTTTGCACAAAAGTACAATCATAGGCTTGTTTAAGAACAATGCTCTCTTAACCTCACTTTCCTTTGCATAGAAATTGGTTTTTCTCTCTATTTTTCTCCCATCATTCAATTCAACCCCTTTTATCTTCTCATTTTTCTCACCTCTCTTACCCCAAATTTTCAATCCATTTCTTTTTGTCACTTTCTTTCTTTTGCTCACTCTCTTTTTCACTCTTTTTCTTTTGTTCACTCTTTTTGCAACCTCACTTGATCTTCATAAACTTGACTTGGTGTCAAAGGAACAAGATTGATTGTCCTGCTACAGTATGAATGAGTACTGCATAGAAGCCTTCATGCTTAACTTTCCTATCAAATTACCATGGTCTTCCTAATAACAAGTGTCCAACTTGCATCGAAACTACATCACACAAAACTTCATCGTCGTATTTTCCAATGCGAAAAGAAATTAACACTTGTTTATTCACCCTACCCCCACCATCATTCGGGCCATTGCAATTTATAAGGGTCGAGGATGCTTACTTGTTGGCAGCTCCCAATGTGGTCTCTCGCTAGCTGACAATAGTGCAACTCCCACCATCAATGATCACACTACATACCTTGTTTTTGAGGTGGCAACTAGTGTGAAAAAAGTTCTCCCATTGCACCTCGTCATCTTCCTTAGCTTGCACACTTAAAGCCCTCCTTACCACAAAAAATTCTCCTTGGGCAGTGTACTCCTCATCATCGGCATCCTTTAAGGATGGCATAGAATCATAATCTGATTCATTATCCATTTCAATCTCACCATTGTCTCACATCACCATAACTCTTTTGTTCGAACATTGGCTTGCTATATGACCCCTGCCTTGGCATTTAAAACACTTAATATCACGATTCCGAGTAGTGGAAGAACCGTATTTACCTTGATTTCCTTGGCTAGTCACCTCTTGTTTTTTTTCCGTTTTATGCTTAGTGTTAGGTTGCTTCTCTTTCTTCCTCCATTGATTCGACTTCTAAATGGGTGAACTTAGACTAGGTGCAGAACATGTGTTGCTACAACCCCTCATCTTGACTTAATTCTCAATCTTGATAGCCATATGCACCATGTCCTTCAACTTCACATAATGTTGTAATTCCACCACATTTTGAATCTCCCGGTTTAAACCAACTAGAAAAATGTCATTGTAGCCTCTTAGTCTACTTCAATATTCGCTCTAACCATTGCAACCTCCATCTCCTTATAATATTCCTCCACACTACGATTGCCTTGCCTCAGGTTTTGCAACTTGTTATACACAACCTCGATAAGGCAGGCAGCCGTGGGACAATCGTCGCATCACCCTCTCTCTTCTTTCATTCTTCTCATAAGTTCCCAATCAAGCATCCCTATTCCTTCTTATTCAACACTAGTTGATCCCAAGCAACACCATGGCATATCCAAGAACTCTATGACAAAGAAGTTTCACCTTCTTATTTTCGAAATAATTGTGACAATAAAAACTCTCTAACTCCACCTTTTTCTCCCACTCACGCATATATGCCCCTGGGTCATTCATTTTCAGAACGATGAACTTTCATCTTACATATCACCCAAATTATCATCTTCCGATTCCTAGCTTCTCTAAGTCTTCCCCCCCATACACTCCTACCACTAACAATCGAATCACAATCAATCTCATCCTCAAAACCATCCCCTTCATACTCTTCTTCTTCTAATCACACCCCTCTTCTTGGAAGATTCTCTCTTTTACGTCCTATTGGAGGGTTTCGTGGTTGCTCCAAGCTTTGCTCTACTCTCTCATGGAATTGTTCCAACTCAACCCTAAACATTTTCTTTACTTCGTTAGTTAAGGCCTCCATAATGAACTTAGTGTCAATTCCTCCCGTCACACCTTCAAATGTGCCGTTGTTTGATATATTGCTACAAAACAAAGGTTAGAAAAAAAATATGACCTTGCAAATCACTCACCTCAATGCAGCTTTCACTCAATGAATGATTTACTCAATTCACTCGTGTTTTCACACAAAATTTATTTAGCTTTTACTCGCTCTAATGTCCTTACCACTCTTGCCTTTTTCCACTCACAATCTCTTTTTGGTTCTTTTGGAACTAATCAAACAAATAAATTTTATTCCAAAAAATTCAATCGAAAACCTATCAAAGGACAGGTTGGTGGCGTTAACCAAAATCAACCCTTACTAAAGCAACAAAGGTTATGATCACTAACAAAATGGCCACCAAAATTCTCAATTTTTGCAGATTTTTTTTTTTTTTTTTACTATGGTGGTGACTTGATTTTCCAGCAACTAGGATGATGATAAACTTATAAGCAAAAATTTTGCCTAAAGGATCCTTTTCCTTTTTTTTTTTTCCTTTCTCCTTTTTTTTTTTTTTTTTGCCTTTCTCCATTTTTTTGTGTAACTTGGGACACACAATTCAATATAAGGGAAGGCATAAATTATATCATATCAAGAATGAGGAAATCGGACTTAAGGTGGAGCATAAATTAGGTTGTAAATGGAATTGGGGGTGGAACGAAATTTAGGTTGAACAGATGAAAGTGATGACTAGGTTGAGTTCGGACAAAATCGTACAAGATAGGAAAACCAGAAAATAGAACATGTTGCTCTGACACTAAATGATACGAACTATGCTAACTTGTGATAAGACCCACGATCAAATTAATCTCGAAAGAACCGCTCTAGTCTTCAGCTTTGATGGATGACCTCAACCCATTGCTTATAGTGAAGCAAGAACCTTGGTATAAGAAGACGCCACAATCGGTGATGGGGATCCGATTGATAAGTCTTTGATGAACGCCACAGAAGAACCAATAAGTTCAAAGAATTCTTTCAAGAACCAAAGAGAAATTTAACTCTCAATTTTCATCAATTATGTCATCTGATGAAATCAGAGATAACAAGCCTATAAATAGGCTAAAAACAAGAACAAAAATACTAAAAATTTGGCCACAAAGGAAAGAAGAATATTCGGCCAAAGAAAGAAAGGAAGGCAACTTATAGTCCTAAACTATGCACACCCTAAATAGCCACAAGGAAAAGAAACCAGATAATTTACGACAAGACTTTGTAATCAAATCAGCAACAAATCTACTGAAAATGAACAACAAATCAGCAGCTAATCAGCCCAGGGACCAAGTCAAAGACGCCTTAGCTCTTGGTCCAATTTTGGATTTTCTTTGATAGTGTGGACCAACTTTGTTTCTTCTTTGGAGTTAAACATGTGAGCTTCTTCCACTTGGGCATCTCAAATTAAAACATTAAGGGCTTCTTTGAATCTCGTAGCTCTAGCTCGTGTCATCGGTCCAAGGGGGATTTTAAGCGGATCTGCACTCCATTTCCTAGCCATGCCTCCATCAATATGCTCATGAAAGAAAGTCGGAAATTCTTAATGATTACATAATGTATCTACAAGAAACTGATATTGGAGTCGAAAATGATCTTGAAACTTTTTCACAAGACATAAGTTGTAAAGAGTTTAATTTGTTGTATAATGTTATGAAGGATGAGTTAGAATCCATGAAGAGGAAGGAAGTTTGGGACCTTGTCGAGTTGCCTAAAGGGGCGAAGGCCATTGGTTGTAAATGGATCTTTGAGACCAAAAGAGACTCATTTGGCAACATTGAAAGATATAAAGAGAGACTCATTGATAAGGGATTCACTCAAAAAGAAGGGATCGATCACACAAAGACCTTTTCTCCCGTATCCAAGAAAGATTCTCTTCATATTATATTGGCATTAGTTGCACATTTTGACCTTGAGTTAAAAACAAATGGATGTGAAAATGGCATTTTTTTTTAACTATATAAAAACAACCTAAAAGGTTTCTTTCTAAGAGAGGTGAACATTTGGTTTGCAAGCTTAAGAAATCCATATACGATTGAACAAGCCTCCCAAGCACTAATATTATAAATTTTATTCAATATTTCATTTGTTTTATGAAAATCCCATGGATCACTAATATACTAGAAGGTCAACTTTATCAAACTTGTTTCCTTGTTTTATACGTGGATGACATTTTACTTGTAAGACCCTTAATTTACAGTTCCCATGAATAGTACCGTTTTCGATCGCTAGTATTTGACTAGGAAACAACAATGAATAGTAATTTTCAAAAAACAAGCCTTCAAAATAAAAATAAAATGTTCATAATAATGTATTAGAAACCAAAGAATCGAATAGATGAAAACTTAAATTATGTTAAGGGTGCAAATGCAATTTTCCGAAAAAGGTAAACTGCATTTGCCGATAGAAAATCACTTTTTTCTAATTCCTGATGATGAAACTGACTTCACCATTGAATTGCCTCGTGAAATCCCAATACCCGGTCGACTTCATCAATTCTGCACGTCGATTTTCACGAAATTCGGTTTACCCGGGTGATGAGTGGACCGAAAAACAGATTTTTAGAAAATCCCGAAAAATACAATATTTAAAGAATGTCCACTTAAAATAGATGAAACTAAAACCGGGACGAATAAATATTTCTGAATCCAAACGACCGGCGGAAAAGTAACATGTGGCGCGATCGCGAGCCACATGTCTCATGTATAAATAGCCTAAAAAAATCTAAACCACCTAAAGATTCTGGCTTTTTGCTCTAATCCAAACCGTAGAGAGAGAGGCAGAGAGAGAGAGAAAAGCAATCTTCTCTCTTCATTCACTCTGATTGCCTGGCCGAATCTTGTTAGGTCAAGAATTAAAGCCGATTCCACGCGACGTGAGCTATCAGGTACCGTAATCACAAGATTCTCGCCATAGTCCAAGGTTCGAAGCCACAAAAAACCCAGAAAAAGGCGGTGTCCAAGGAAATCACGCCATTTGAGATAAGGTTTTTCTTCTACTCGGGTTAATTTCGATCGAAGGGCATGGGTGCAAGAAAGGGACCGTTTGTTTTCTCCCGACCTCCATGACCGATGGCCATAACTTGGTCATCACTCATCCGAATTGAGTAATTCAAATTTCTAATTAAACTAGACTGATAGGAGAACATTTCACCTTTAAATAGGTCTATCCAAATTCCTACCCTTGTGGACTCAAAAATACATTCAAAGTGGAGTTATCTCGTGAGTTTTGCCCCTGCTTTTTACCGACCTACGATTGTATTTCGCCATAACTCGCCATCTCTTATCTGAATTAAGTGATTCAAATTTCTAAGTAAACAAGACTGATAGGAGAACATTGCACCTTGAAATATATCTATCCAAATTCCGACCCATTAGGACTAAATAATTCATTCAAAGTGGAGTTATATTCGTGCAAGCTCGTTTCATTTAAGACTTTATGATCAGATGACATAATCCTTGATCATCACCCATTCGAATTGAGTGATTCAAATTGTTATGTAAACTGGACTAATAGGAGAACATTACTCCTTGAAATAGGTCAATCCAAATTCCGACCCATTGGGACTCAGAAATTCATTCAAAGTGCACCAACACACTAATTCCCGGGGGGACACAATGGTCATGGCCTCCAATTTCGAAAGGCCATAACTTCTTCGTCCGAACTCCGCCAGCCTTAATCTGCGGAAACCTATTGAGTCAAGATTCTTAACCATATTCCTGTAGATGACAGTGGATGAATCAGAACGATGACTGAAAATTTATGGTTGTTCTGCGTCCGTGTTGCTTGGTTAGGTCGATGTGAATAGCTGGGTTTTGGCATGACCATTTCATGGCATGTTGTGGGCTATTGTATGGGGTAGTAATTTCCATGAGTTATCATAAGAAAATCATGAGAACAAAAGAGGTTGAGTTCAATTGATTTTAATCACTCAGTGATTAAATGCTTAAGAGTTGCCGGGAAAGTATAGTATGTTAATGGTTTAATTGAACGAGATTAAGGTATGGATGTTAATGGATTTTATGGATAATGTGACTTGTGAGGAAGGGTGATAAAGGACAAGGGTAGTGGAGGTTGAAAGTTTTGTTAATGAAGAAAAGGGCTTAAATAACTAAGGTGAGGGAAAATGTAATGTTTATGAATATATATATATATATATATATATAGTATATATATATATATATATATATATATATATATATATTAATGTTACTTCATCAGAGGTTTCATATCTCCAAAGTTATAACAAACCAAATGAAAAAGAAATGTGGTTTTCGACACTCCAAATTATGTTGAGAAAATATGAAATGATTATGGTTTCCATATGAAATGAAATGTTTATAAATATATATTTTATATATACATGTTTATATGAAAATGTTTGCATCCATGGTTACCCTATGTTACAAAGATAAAGTTTAAAAGAAAGTCGTATTAGTACTACAAGTGCATGGTACATGGGAAAGGGTTAGGATTTTTTTATAGAGGGAAGGGAAGAGTGATGCATATTGCCATGCACGTGAAAAGTACGAAAAGGTTACCAACGCATAATGTGATTTATTCCATAGTGCAATGGTATTTAAAAGAAATGCACGATTTATCGGAGGTTCCTTCGGGGTCATCTGCATCATAAGACTCCAGCTCTATTCTTTCATGGGCCAACGGTGGTTACGTATGGCAAGATTTCTGAGGTTCCTTTGGGCCATCGGTGATCGTAAGACCTGCTTCCTCCTCAGGTTCTTTCATAGACCAATGATGGTTAACCCGTAGGCGTGGTTCCATTAGATATGACTCGATTCAAAAAAGGAAAAAGAAAGTATATTGAAAGATAGTTGATACAATTGTTTTACACATTGTATATGAACTATATGGAAAAAAAAGTAAAGTAAATGTTTATAGAAATGAGATCTCTATACAATTGTTTTACACCTTGTATTTGAATAGAAAGTAAAAGAATGCAAAGTAAATATTTATGGAAATGAGATCTCTATACAATTGTTTTACACATTGTATTTAAACTATATATGGAAACATTATTTGGCCCTATGAACTGTACTCTCACCGCCCTTTAGCTCATCCTTCCAAATGTTTTATAAAATGTTCAGGGGCGTAGACCGATGCGCTGGCGATCCTCCGGCCGACACTCCACCTCACGTGACGACCACCTTTTTTACAATGTATAGTTTTTGTTGTAAATAACTACTTGTGCACCTTTATTTTGTAATGTATATAGGTTTTAAAATATTGTTTATATATCTATAGTGTTCAAAAAATGATTTTAAAGTTTGATTTGAAATTGGTTGTGGTGGACTTGATGTCCCATTGTTGAATGTGGAGTAAACTAAATTGTTTTATTACTGTGTGTTGTAATCAGACATGTCCCGAAAACAGAGAACTCATCATTTTTTATAAAGGGTTTAATGTTTAAAAAATAAATAAATAAATATTTGTCCCACCATCTTTCATAAGATTTTAATGGAAAACGTAATTGTATAAATAATACCCGACGTGATTCGCTTAAAAAAGTGTTTAAAAGAAATGAAAGGTTTGTTTTTTCAAATCCATAGGAGTACCGGGAGGGTCCCCCGAGTTAGAAAAGCGGGTAACCCTGCTCGGGTCCCCTCTTCATTACTTGCAAACCACTGATAAAGGGAATGATGCATTTAGTGAAACAATTTCTCTCAAAAAAATTCTGATATAAAGGATAAGGTGAGACATTTATGTTATTCTGGCATTAAGATCCATAGAGATATGTCTCGTGGTATTTTAGGTTATCATAGGAAACCTATATTAACAAAGTTTTGGAGAGATTTTGGATGAAGGATTGTTCACCAAGTATTGCTCCCATTGTGAAGAGCGATAAGTTAAGTCTAAATCAATGCCCGAAAAATGATTTAGAAAATTAGGAATCCATGAAGAATATTTCATATGCTTCAGTAATTGAAAGCCTTATGTATGCTCAAGTTTGTACAAGACCTGATATTGCATTTGTAGTTGGAGTATTAGGGCGATATCAAAGTAATCCAGGTCTAGACCACTGGAGGTTGCAAATAAAGTCATGAGTTAACTAAAAGGAACTAAAGATTACATGCATATATGTATATACAGACGGACAACTTGGATCAAGTTAGTTATTCTAATGTAGACTTTGCTTGTCGTGTTGATTCTCGTAAATCAACAACTAGGCACATTTTCATTATGGTCGGTGGAGCTATTTCTTGGAGAAGTGTCAAGCAAACTTTAATTGCCACTTCTACTATGGAAGCTGAGTTCGTCTCTTGTTTTGAGGCTACTTCACAAGGTGTATGGCTTAAGAGTTTCATTCTGACTTGAAAGTTACTACGAATTCTATTTCTCAGTCATCGGTAATTTCTACGACAAATCACCGCAAAGCTCTCGTTGGGCAATGTAACAAGAAAGTGAGTCGAAGCAAGCACATCGACATTAAATACTTAGCCATTAGAAAACATGTTAAGGAAAAGAAAGTGGCCATTAAGCATATTAGCACTAAGTTGATGATTGTTGATCATTTGACTTAAGGCATGCCACCAATGAAATTCAATGATCATGTGGACAGAATGAAGATTGTTTCCTCTTTCTAATTGTGTGTGTGTATATATATATATATATATAAATTCATTAAGTTATTTTATAATTTTATATATATAAATTGTCAAGTTATTTTATAATTTTCATGGCACTTTAAATTCATTTTGGAGAAAATATGTTTTTATTTGGACCTAGAATAAACATAGGGTTTATTCATTAAGTTTTTGCCACACATTAAGTACTTGAGTAATATGCACAGATACCTAGGTGATAATACTCATGATCGAGGACTTATCTCTATGATTCATGCAGTTTTGTTACCAACCTTGATTAACGCTTGTACTAAGTGGGAGAATGTAACATTTTTTTAAACATTCATAAATGGTGTAGCCCTTAATTTTGAGTTTGAACTTTTAAATTTCTAAATTTGAAATTTTGAAGTGATAACAGTTCATGCATCATTCTTGAAATGATGTGTAATTCTTGGAGGGGGAGAATATATAAATAGACCCCATGTCCTCCTGCTCCACCCTGGATATTTTTCACTCTTAATCATATTGTAAGAGTAAAAGAAAGCAGAAAGATACAAACAAAGTCATATTAGTTTATTCTTTTATGGTCCAGAGTTTCACATATCAAGTGCTGTAAGATCATGTTTTGTTTATGTTTCTATGATAGAAGCATGCTTAGGACGATGATGTGATCTTACAGTAGCATGTGACGAATTTCTAGGGACTACAAAAAATAAGGTCTTTAAAAATAAATAATAAAAATTAAAGTTTCTTCCTACTTATGAAGAAGGACCAAAACCACAAAATCAAAGAGCTATATTCAAGAATTTAAATAATTAAGCTTAGAATGTTCTCAAATTTAATTTCAATTTTACATGTGTGGACCCCATATTTTTGCTATAATATATTTCCATTGCTTAAAAGGTACCGACTTGTTTTATTTTTGAAAAACCATTTTAAAAAAATCGACTAATCGATTTATTTTTTATTTAAAATAGTAAAAATGCAAGAAGTTAAAAACTTAAAATACACTCGATAAGAAAAGACTGTGTTTAAACCAGTTTACGTTTGCGACAGTTACTTATCGAATGCATTTACGGGAACAGAAGACTCTCTGTGCTCTAAAGTCGCGTCTCTACTAAAACGTACTATGAAAATACGATTTTTGGCTAATTGATCAATAAATACCAAAGATAAGTAATAACAATATAATAGTATATCAGCAATATATAAATGAATAGACAAATAAATAAGAAGAGTCAGATGAGAAAAATAAGTGCCTAGGCAGTAGATCATAAGTGCAAAAATTAGGAAACAATGTTAGTGCAATAGGTGCACTACTTGGCAAAACAAAAGAAAATATTCATACTTAATTGGAAATTTGTTATAGATTAGAGGTCAAATTATTTATTCAAATGATACATGGAATGTCGGGCTTCCACCTAAGCTCATTTATTTGTTACATAAATTAACCCACAAAGACTTAAGTTTTTATAGGGATTGTAGAATTAATCATGTGATTGAAATTTTTGAAAAACTGATTTAATATTGAAAATTTGAAAATTGGAAGTTTGAAATAAAAAAGTTTGAAGATTTCGAGAATTTTGAAATGAATTTGAAGTTTCAGAATTTTGAATTGAGATTTGGAAATTGAATTTTTGGAAATTAAGAACCAATTTTATAAATTTGAGATCGGGGAATTTAAAATTTGAAATTAGAAATTGGGAGACTTTAATGAAATTATGACCACTTGAAATTCTGAAACGTGAATAAGTAATTTTGAAATTTGAACGGAAAATATTCTGATTCGAAATTCTTAAGTTAAAACTTCTAAATTTTGAAATTGAGAATTTTTTATTTTGAAATTTGAGATTTGAGAAATTTAAATTGGAAATTGGATTACTTGAATTTTAAATTAGAAACTTGAAATTTTGAAATTAGAAATTAAGAGATTTGAATTTTGAAATTAGGGCACTTGAATTTTGAAATTGGTATTGATAATTTTGAAATTGGAAACTTGAAAATTAGAAATTGAGAATTTGTGCAAGTTGAATTTCAAATAGGACACTTGAATATTGAAATCGAGAATTTGTAATTTTGAAATTGGAAACTGAAAAATTTGAACTCGAAATGGGGAACTTAATTTTGAATTAGGGAATTAGTAAATTCAAAATTGGAAGTTCGGGAACAGACGGTGCCCTCAAAATAGGAACTTTAATAAATTATGGTGCGAACTGATGAACCAAAGAAGGATCGAGACAGTGGGTCAAAAAAAGACTTAGTCGTAATGACCTAATGAGTTTAATAGGTTGCTCGATGTCCTAACGAAGTCGCCTAAAAGCATGACACGACTTCCTTGGTTAAGTCCCAACACTTTTATTGGTCAAAAGATCCTACGAAGGCTTAGACAGGTAGGGTTTCTTCCACGCCAAGTCCCAATGGCAAGTCTCAATGGGTTTGGTTGGGTCCCAATGGGTTAGGGTCTAGATAAATGGTGTTACCTTTCTCACCAAGTCCTAATGGGTTTGGTTAAAGTGGAATTACAAGCTCAAACATTAAAGTGGATTATAATATATGCAGTAAAATATAAAAAATATTAAAATGTATGAGCATTATAAAATCTGGTAAAATATTACAAACATATAACATTAAAAGAATTAGCATAAGCACAAAGTCAAATACAATATAAGGATCCAGCAAAAATATAATATCACAACAACCTATCCAATAGTACAAGAATCGGCAAAATAAAATATAAACAACATTACAAGGATTAACAAAATGAATCTAAACATTAATATAGTAAATATATAATGCAGATGTAGCTAAAGTAGATAATATGAGAAGATAGGGGGAGTATCTAATGACGATAGAGAGAGAGTGATAATAAAGCAATGATGAGAGTAGCAGTCAGTAAATAAATCAAATCAATAAGTGATGAAAAAGGAAATTCTTGGATCCTAGAATACACATGAAATTGGAAGAGTAAGTATTTTATTGTTACACAAAAGTTAAAGAGGTAAGATAATCTAAAAAAGAAAAGGAAGAATTTTATGAACTACTAAGGTAGAGAGAAACATAAGAATATCAAAACATGAAAAGACATACAAGTTTATAAGAAATATTAAAATGCACAAAAATCTATTAAAACACACATAAATCTAAAAGCATCGAAATTCAAAAATTATTTGAAACCATGTAGCAATATGGAAATACTGAAATCTGAATGACGAATGGCAAAGTCAATGCACACAAAAACTTTTGAGAAAGAAACCTATGAATCAATAAACGGAATGTCCATACCCATACACCAAAGAGAGAGAAAGAGTATTAAGATTATTAGTGTGAGCACATGGGTTACTAATGATGTGAATAAAAGGTGGGCAATTAATGGTGTGAATGAATGGTATGATAACCACAAAGGGTGAACCGTAAATTGTGAAAGTGAAGGCAATGGGGAAATGAGTGATAAGCCTTAAATAGTGTGACAGAATGACACGCAGAAAAATGAAAAAAAAAGGAAATGGGTGGTGACATGCTGTAGAACATAAAGAGGGGAGAAAGTAAATA
Source organism: Tetrastigma voinierianum (assembly GCA_016808115.1). Lineage (NCBI taxonomy): Eukaryota > Viridiplantae > Streptophyta > Magnoliopsida > Vitales > Vitaceae > Tetrastigma > Tetrastigma voinierianum. The sequence goes on from JAEQBH010005707.1 coordinate 162,863, forward strand.
CAAAGAGAATTGATAAGACAACATGAGAGTTTATTGATACTATACTAATATAATCAAATAATGATATGAATTATACCAAAAGATAAACAGTTATAAAGAATTAATAAATGGGATGAGGATGAAATTGATAGCAAAACAACAAACGAGGAACAAAGCACAACAATAATTTCTGAATGAGGAACATAGTAAAAATGAAGAAATGGTCAAACAGCTCCACTACCATTATTCTCATGTCATCCAACGGTAGTCTCACTGAACAATCTACTAATGCCTAAACAACCATATCCCTCCAATTAGTCACCACTAATCAAAGCACTCAAAACATTCTGTTTTTGTATTGCCAACATCCAACTCACATGAACTTAGCAAAAAGATTTTGGTATAAGCAGTATGGGGCAAGATTAGAAACTAAACTAGTTGAAAGAAAATATACAAAATGAAACATAATCCAAGATAATATAGAAAGATCAAATGGTGGAATATATGAGAGAGAAAACTGCTAAACCACTAAAATAGGCATATTCAAACTGTCTTCAAAGAATTATCACCCACCATCCAAAGGAAATGGAATGATGCAAACAAATCATCCCAGGGATATGAGAAAGAAAAAAAAAAATCGTTAGGAAAACTACAGGAAATCACCCTAATTGCACTTTCTCACTTATAATCAGTTGAAGGATGTCTCTTCTCCTCCCAAGAAAACAGTAGCTCACCCCGTGGTGCTCGCCGCACGCGCCTCAATAAAGAAAGTCGCGATAACTAAAGGTTACACCTGGGCTCGCCCATTCACCATAATCGGCACTGGTAAATTCCTACCTTCTGAATGGTATAAAATCGCACGATTTATATACCCGTAACTGATGTTAAAAATCCGTATCTACCTTCTAGATCTCGAACACTAAACGATAGTACTGCGGAATTCAGTTCGCAAATCACAAGACGAAAATTTCGTGAATTTTCTCCGAGACGCCTAATTACACGTCGTGGCGATCTGATTTCAGGTGTCGTGAATCGTTGAAGGTTAATTGAAGCTGATATAATGTTGACACTGGCAAAAATACAAGTATACGAGGTGAGAACATGTAAAACTTGACTATCAAGCGCAAGAAGGTCAATAATCATCAAACCTTGAATATAAATAAAATTACCATTTCTGTTATCAGATTAAGTCACCAGATCACTCTCATGCTCATCCCACATGAGGCTTCAAGCAAAACGTGATTTCAGTTTAGTATCAGCAGTCTAAATTTGAGAGCTCCTTAGAGAGAGAAGTGAATGCTTCCTCTTGTAAAACCCAGATCCTAATCGTTTGGCCGGCTTCTGAGTCATAAGCAAAAACCCACGCTGGCTATGTGGTAAGGACAACGCAGCATGACTCTGATTCATGAAGCTGGTTGAACCAAGAGGTGAGATTCTCTCACTGGCGTTTTATTCCCTACTTTGTCAGCTCTTCCAATGCTTCTGCCGCGTCGTTTGAAAGTTGATCGTCCAAACCCGACTAATTGACACTTATTAAACCGCAATGGTCGTTCGCGTTGTTACGTTGTCGGCAAAGCTAAATTCCAAATATTTCCTTTAAATCAGATTTGTAAGAAATGTCGAATGGTCGTGGATCGGTCCCAAAACATGGACCCAAAATCGTAGGAATTATTTGAGACTTATGGCGTCCAAACAGAATTTCGGTGCTGGTTTGAACTCAGCGCTAAAATGGTTGGCTGGTGGCGTACGGGTCGGAATGCCTGATTCGGGTTCACTAAGTAATCACTGTTAGATTTTCCTAAATGAAGTAAACCAGGTTTCACCATTCCTGAATAATGTTTTCCTGAAAAACAGATTTCTGCAGTAATGAAAAGTTTTCGGTCGAATATTTAAATTAATCGCTTCGTATGATATTTAGCAGCCCATGTGAGCTAATTTTTGAAAGGTTTGAATGATACCACAACATGTCAGATTTAATTTGTTAGCATATTCATGTTTATATTTGCATGTAGATTAGACTGAACGGAACTCCCAAGTACATGCATCCATATGCAATCGAAACATCCCAGTGTTATTATTGGCGCATGGGCATGCTCGTAGGCGACCCGTCTAAGTGTTAGCTTCAAAAAACGTAAAATCATCTGAGTAGAGTCCATTGTAAACTTAAAATATCAACGCTCTGAAATCTTCAATTGGGATATTCATCTGAGGGTAGTCCACAAACAATTTATATATCAATCGCTTCCAGCTTTACCAATCGATATATATACATCGGAGGGTTGTCCACTAATAAAATAATAATTTCATACAAGGCTAGCGTAGTGTGAGAGCTCCGCTGGCACTCGGACCGAAGCCGCCATTGTAATGGCCCGGCAGACCATACTGCCTGAATGTGTGCTTAAATTGGAACATCGCAACCCACTTTACATGAAGAATTTCACACTTGGGGCGATTCTCCCACCGAAGCTTTAGCTCACCCCGTCGTGGATCCCCCCCTTACGTGTAACCCCTGAATAAGTGAGAGACTGCCATCCCAGAGGCTTGAGCTACAGAAGAAAGTCGAATGTGGTTTGCTTACAAGCTTACATGTATTAGAATGCTTCTCATTTTAATATATGTGTTGTATGTTAAATCATTAACTCTTACATTATTGATAGTAATGAATATTGTGAGATATAAACTGTTGGATAGTGTGATTAGTAAGGGTTTTCGCCCAAGAGGTCGCTATAACGCATTGGACGCCGTACGTTTCATGAAGATTTGTATTTGGCAGCTCCCGGGCATAAAGCCGGGCACTCTCGCTCGATTTGAAAATGTCGTCACCCGACATTCACGAGTATTCGCTTGCCAGAGCCAACCAGACTCCTAAGCTCGGGGCGTCACATGCAAGTCAAACTTAGAGCCCTAATCCAAATATCATCTCTCCAAATGGGAAGTGATTGGACATTCCTGATGTCATATCCGAAGAGGCTTTATTTACAAGTACTAATCCGATGACTCCCCCGAGAGCTTGCGCCCATGCTCCTCGTCGTGAAATTCCCAAAGTAGACAAGCGTTCCTCGGGGTCCTCAGATCGAAATATGCCCACTTAAAAGATCTCCACTAAAGGGAAGAACTAATCTCCACGTCACGATAGTGAAACCACCTTCTCCGGGACCCCTAAAAGAAAACTAGTCTCTCGCATAAGTAGATATGCGCCCACCTTCCCCTTCCCGATTTGGGAGGAGATTACCCACTTTCTACGAAAGCTGATCCCCTTTCTCCGAGCAGCTGAGGTCACTTCGTAAAATAAGGTATGCCCCTAGGACTGAAATATAGGGATTTTGGAGAGAAATAACGATCTAATCCAACTGAGAGGCGACGGCGAGACCCTCCCCACGCTCTTAGTCAGTCGCTTGCGTTATCGTGAGACGTACATCCGCATGATCCAGAGATCTAAGATTCTGGGATATCACTGATCGCCGTCAGGAACGCCAGTGGTGAAATTCAGCGCGCTACAGAGCCTAGGTTCATCCGCTCCCTAGTGATTTCCCTTTACCTGAAGTTCTGGTAGTTCGCTCATCCCAACGTGAATCGCTTGGAGTTGCCGCCATGTCTAACAACCCACTAACCGCCCGCAAGGATCGGCTCCGCTAGCTTCGTGCAGGAGATGGAGGTGAAGCAAGAGGAGCAGCCGTACGATGGCCGACCACGTGAGCATGCGAACCGCTGAAGAAAGAAGAGAACGAACGCCATATGATCCGTCTCGAGACCCGCCTCAAGCCGAACCCACAAGAAGCTCCCCAAAGATAAAAACTCGCAACCCTGACGACAGCAAAGAGCCCGCCCTACCCCTGGCCTCCATAGCGATCCACTGCTGATGACGAAGTTGTCTCGTGCAGCTCCACCTCCGGCCACGCCCTCCACCCCTGGTAATGCGGAAGCCAAGTCCGAAAGAGGACCACCTCGCCATTCCGCCTGTCACGCTGGCACGCATTGTTGAATGCGGCAGAGGCCAACAGCAGACAGCCCCCATTCGGAAGTCAAGCCCTGAGCATATGCCTACTCTGCCCGAGGTACGTCCCTGCTTCTACATGTGCAAAGCAGACGGTGCCTCCCGCTTCCAAATGCGCCAATTATCCCTGATATATACAAGTGACCATACGACAGCGTTGCCTCTCCCTTTAAAGATATTGGATTACTAGCCCTCACGTATTTGTCATTCGCCGCTTGCTATGTACGACGACTCCGACCATAACGCATCATATGTTGCACTTAACCGTGCAATTTAACGCCGATTCGTACACAGCAAGTGCGTACCTAATCACCCATATCTGAAATTCTCCCACCGTCGTAGCGTAGCTAATGCGCAGGTAGTCGGGCTCTAGTCGCAACACAAGTGATGGGTTTTCTTCACAAAACATTTGCGCGATTCAAAATGGCGGAGGTTAGTCTTGCACTGGGTCTTCCAACTCATTAACCAGGCACAACATTATCAACAGAACAATAACACACAAAGCATATCAGAACAGAGAACTTATTATTAATATTACTAGTCCCTACCAAAGAAAGAAAGAAAGAGAGAGCATACAAAAACGATAACAAAATGATGTTCACAAAAATTATTATATTTCAAAAAGGTTGTGAATGAGTAATGCCTAACCCTCGATGAGAATCACTGAAACCCTTGCCCAATAACTATTCTAGAGAAATTGAAATGACAGCTACCAAAATCAGTATCAAAAGAGCCCCTTCTTAGTGAATCAACTGGGAGACTTCCACCAAAAATCTGCAGTTTGTTTGATTAGTTCTCAACAATAAACTGTCAACCGCACTCAACCAAGTTACCGCATACACACTTAGGGACACAAAACCATCTAAATAGATCAGACCCACTCCCTTATTCCACAACTCTTTGCGTTATGAGTGCAATTCTAAGGAATCGACCTCACCAAAGTCCATGTAACGGGATCCACCGATGACCCCAACCAAGCCATATGAAGTATCAAGTCAGGCGGTTCTTTCGACCACTAACTCTTCAAGTTTCAGCCCCCGACCGAATGATTCTGGAACTCCAACACCTACAACTCAAGCAAACTCCAATCATCCAACTGCAATGAAAGCACCAAGCTCCAAGTGGCTCCAACTAGTCAAGTTTAGGGCACTGGCTTAAAGGCTTTCGCCATACAAACTCCTCTGGACCACGTGCTCTGCTTCAAGGCAAAAGCGTTGCAATTTTTTCTCTCTTCTTTTCTTTTTATTTTTCATTTCTTTTTTATTTAAGACACATCGGCCTCCTTTCACGGGGGTCCTAACCTATTTAAAGGTAGTCAATGAAACTAGGGTAGGGTTTCGCAAAGTTTAGAGGTTAGGGCGCCACTTCTATTGTTTAAACCTACGGCAGGTGTGAGGTTAGCCAGAGGTGGAAAGTGGCTCAAAGCAACAAGAATTAACCAATTATCCACCAACTAGGTACGAATCAATCTAACATCAACAGGATGACAAAGCTTCACTCTTCAACTTGTGTGTTAGGCAAAACCACAAAAAAAAATGGTGCAAAAATGGGTGCAATTTGAATTAAAAAGTGTCAGATAGTATAAATGTACTTTCACAAAAGATCCAATCCAATCGAACATACAAAATGGGTTGCTTCAAAAATAGTAACAAAAACATAATAAATGTCACTTCCTTCGCTAACTCTCCCCCCTACCAAATGTCTCATTGTCCGCAATGGGGCTTGATTGAAAAAGCAGAGAAGGAAGTACCCTTGATGAAATAAAAATTGTTGGATGTGAGACTTCGCAAGTTTCACCGACACCTTATTCACTCGACTGGGGCTTCAAATGAATAAGTTAAGAGAAGAAAAGAGAGGAAAAAAGTGACCAGTTAGAGAATTTTGAAAATTACATCTTCATCATAATTTCAAAAGTGTTCTTTCGGGATATATTTGGATTCTGCACTCTCTAAGCTTCCAACCCATACCAAACAGCCCAAAACGGAGTCTGCGATAAGAAAGTTACGGGCTTAAACAAAATGGGAAGTAGGGCAACCGCGCTAGCAGTAGTGGAATTAATGCCAGCGCGCGACTTTTCACAAGGCAAATTCAGATAGTGCCGAAATGCTTCCTTGCACTTCTGGCTTCCTGCACTGGTTTTCTACATAAAATAAAATAAAACAGGAAAATCAAAACAAAAGATGGGGGAAACTGAGGAGCTGTTGATGAAGGTGGAGGAGAGTCTGCTGCACCTGAAAAACAAAAATGATCTGTATTCTTGAGAATGTGCAATTGGAAATGAGAAAAATTACAATAAAAACAAATCTAAAATTAAGAAAATTATGTAAAACTACAAATTAAACTTAAAGTAAAGCAAATAAAACTCTAACAAAATTGGAGTGGCTTCTAATTTACTGCAGAAACCACTCCTACTCAGGTAGCCCTTCAAGTTCATGGAGGGTCAAGGAGGAGAAGTCCCTCCATGTCTGCTGTGAGGTGAGTTGCGCAGGAGCTGAGCTTTTGGCCCCTCTGCTTTGGGCACTTTGCCTTCGGTGGTGCCGGGAATCAGCCTGTGCTGGAGGAGACCATGCAGCGATCATCAACTGCTTCACCGTTCTTCATCAATTCCTCTTGTAGTTTGTGAGCACCGTGGCTTCCTCGCACTGGGCCAATCAAAGTGTGACTTCATCTGACATCGGCCTCCCGCTCCCCACCGACGAAGCTTGTCGCCTAGGGTGGAAAATATTAAGCTCCAAAGTCATATTGCCAAAGGTAAGCTACATGACTCCATTCCGGCAATTAATTATGGCATTAGATGTGGCCAAAAATGGCCTCATATGACGGGCACTTGTTAAGGCCCTCTCGTCCCGGCCCGTATCAGAACTACGAAGTCCACTGAATAATAAAATTGGTCTACCTTCACCAAAACATCCTCAACTACACCTTTAGGAATTTTTACTGATCGATCAACTAAGGATGGAGTGATGTTGGTAGGCTTTAGCTCCCCTAAACCTAAATGCTTGTACACTGAGTATGGTAGTAGGTTGACACTAGCTCCCAAACGCCACAATGCCTTATCTATGCAAGTCCCTCCAATAAGTTGACCGATATGGTGGGGATCCCGATCCTGCATTTCACCGGTCTTTCCCATCGATGGCAATCGACCGCTCGTTAGTATGGCATCTCGTCACGCCCAACCCTTTGACTCAGTACGTGTCCTTAAAATTTGGCATATCGTTGGAACCACTAATCATGTCTAGCAAAGGGGAGTTATTATCCTTCACTTGCCTTAGCACCTCTAAGATTTCGCTTAATTTGAGGCCTTTTTTCTTACCTTTTAATGCTTGAGGAAATGAAGGAGGTATGCTCTTCTTCATTAAATCTTCTTTTATAACTATATGTTCTGGCTCCACTTCCTTTTCTTCCTTGGTCTCCTCAACAGGTTTGGATATTGGCTGATCAACCTACCTTCCACTTCTCAAAGTGATGATAGCCTTTATCCATCTCGCGTGGTCGCCGGGCGTAACCTATCTCACGGACTCCCTAGATTCGGGCCGAAGCCTGGGCGTGGAATCTTCCTTTCACCGTACTCCACAGATTAGTAACCTGTGATGGAATACCGTGATTATCTATTTTCACGAGATCACTGAGAGCCCATCTATCTTGTTCAGGTGGCGCTTCCACGCATCACTCCCCAAGCCAATCGTACATTGATTCCCTTTTGCTCTTCCACAAAATCACCTACCACCTTGCTCAAATTTAAAATAGCTTGTTCAACAGGGGATGAGGATGGTGGTGGCTGTGGTTGAGATGAGGAACCAAACTGTTGTCTGGCACCAGGGAGCATATAAGTAGGGGGATTTGGCTTCCAAGAGAGATTAGGATGGTTCCTCCAATTGGGATTATATGTATTGCTATATGGGGCATTGGGTGGAGGTTTGCTTTAACCAACAAAATTGACCTGATCAGGGAACATCTCTCTTACTGCTGAAATGGTAGGATACTGCTCACCCACATGCTCGGGGGCTGATCGACAAAATGAAGCATAGCTACCGTAGAGGGACTTCGCCTCACGCCCAGCCTCATGTTGTCTTTTTTTTCTCCAATTCTTCCACCCTCCTAGCCAAGGTGGATAGCTTCGCTCTCTCACCTCCCATATCCTCCGGAAGTGGAGTACATGCTTCCCTCTCGATTTGTCGTAGGCCTCATCTTATCTGCCTCCCCGGGTTAGCTCATCCCATGCTTTGAAGTTTCAACACAAAAATCGAGGAAATACTGGCTTCACTTGCTAGAAGTCCTCCACACATAGTTTCCAATACCGCTTCCATAAATGTGGACATTCCATCATAAAAATGGTTGACCAAAGCATCCAAGTATCGAAACCATGGCGAGGACAAAGACCGATGGTCTCCAAATACCTTCCCAAAGACCGGTAAAAACCCCTCATTGTCATGGCCGCAGCGTATAGATATGCCTTTTCAACCGTTGGTCTTGGCATGGAAAAATTTCTTCGTGAATTCATCCCGCATCTCTCACCACTGTATTAAGTTCCTTGGCCTTAGGGAGTTGGGAGCCAAATCTTGCCTTATCCTGGGCGAGTTAGGAGGAAAGGCATTTTAGCTTCATCGTGTCCGTGTTGTTAGCACCCTCTTTGAAGGTGTCGCATACTTCCTCAAATTCCTGATATTTGGTCAGGTGGCTCTCACTCTCCATGCCATGAAAGTGGGAGCAAGTGGACTAAGTAAGGCCCGACAATCAAGGTCTCAGTGAGGTATAATACATGAGGGTGCACTCACCCTTGGTGGGTGTATATGGTCCTCACAACCGGTAGTTAATAGGTTTCTCTACACCCCGTTGGCTTCGCTCCGTGGGGGTCAATCCGACCACTTATTACGCTCACTTCACACTGCTCGCGGGAGCACTGATCCTTTCCAATCTGCTTGTAGTGTTCCTGCCCCAATGGTGCATAAGCTGCTAGGCAAGCAACACGCATGCACAACCAAAAGAAAGCAGATCACCAAAAAAGGGCCACGTTGGAAGCCAGGAAATAAAAATTAAAAATTTATGTATGAACAAGTATAATGGCTTAATCAACCCAAAGAAGGAACTCCATAGGGGAAATGCAAAGTAAAGGCAAAAGATATTGGAATTCACCAACACTTGTGATGAGGATAACAAGTTCAACAAATTTCCTCACCCCAGACTGCGCAACCATCCCCCTAATCCGCGCCATTTGATTCGTGCCACAAGAGGTGCGTACCTAATCAACAAAATTTATATCCTGTGGGTTCTTCTCCATCACATAGCAAAGTGACTGGGCAAAGTATGCTCTAGGTCGAACACGTGGATGGGTTTTCTTTGTACAAAATGATTTGTAGTGATTCAAAATGGTGAATTTTCGCTGATTTGGAATTTCATAAAAACAAGGAGGGTTGGGGATGGTTGCAGGTCGATAATAATAAAATGAAGAAAATAAGAAAAAGAACTCAAGTATCGGGCTACCGGGTCAGGTCCCAAGGTACGAGGGAAAGGTTCCCGGGTCCTTTTCTCTGGCGAGGATGACCTATAGTCATTTCCAGAACCGGATCTTCATTTGGCTTTTAAAAACTGAACCCTAACATTTTTCCTTGAAACAAAGATGATCAGTACAAATGCTCCTGACAAGTGAAAAACATGTCCCCTGATCTACCCTACAGTGCCTCATAGAAGACAACTAGCTGAATCTTAATGGATCTAGCAATAAGCATCCATTGAACCCAAAAAGATTACCAAATACTGGTCAATCAAGGCATCTCAAGAGGATTTAAACCTAGATTGAAAGATAGAAACATAAATGCTAATAACTGCTTGCATTAAAAACAGGGAAACCGAAATTTTACCTTACTTCCAAAGCCCAGTAACCCTCCTCTTCAAAGACGAAGGGGTTTTAGCCAACCATCCTCCGAGTTATCATCCCTGAGAGGGTGTTTGCTGCCCATAAAATGGAAAAAGAAAAATGAGAGAAACTGGAGCATAAGAGAAAGAGGCGGGATCGCTGAAAGCTTCCCGTAAAAATTTTATTGCATGAAGTGATTGACTCCCTTTACAAGAGCTTGACCAGCCATGGCAATGCTCGTAGTCAAGGGAAATTACAAAAACCAAAACCAAAGCTATTACAAGGGATAAAATGGGGAAGAAAAAAAATTGAAACAAACGGCACGCGATCAAAAAGCGTGACAAAGAATAGTGGTCAATCGAATAGTGCCGCCGGATGAACAACGCTAAGTCGCAGAAATCACCGCAAAGCCACAACCTCGCAGTACTTGCTATGCTCCATTTTCTTTATTTTCGTCTTTCTTTCCTTCGAATTTGATCCGCAATGCCGAGTTTGACTCACTCTTCGTGCTTGATCGACTCAACAATTTCTGCGATAAATAGCTTGCAAAACTACAAAATTAGCCATAAATGCGATCAAGAGAATAGTAGGGACCCACGTGCAATTGGTTATTACGATAGTACACAAAAAGTGCTCAAAACCTAAATAAACAGGTTCTAAAAATAGCACTTCTTTTGAAAGCACTAATCAAACGCCGAACGATCGACTTTGTGTAAGGTATTCCTCAAACACCGAAAGGACCCACTCTAGCCCGGGTTACGTAAGTCCAAGAGGATCCCTAAACTCGTCTGCGGGAACTATAGGCCGCCTTTGTCTCGCATCTGTGTCTATTCGGCGTAAAAGGAAACATCAACTGCCCAATCCATCTTTCTGGGCAGAAGATTTAACTATCCCGACCCTCACCGGATTGCGTCATCCAACAAATTATACGCCTAGGTATGGATACCCATGTAACTCAAAGTTATCGTCTATTTCTTCCAGAATCTTCCTTGATCCACTGAACTACGGAAATAGAACTAGATCGACGGCAAAACAATACTCACTGAGACAACATTCGTCGCCTCATAAACAATGACCATAACCATCAAAGTGGTAAAAAGCTACCAAATGTTGTCGGCCCAACGCAAAAGTGGGCCAAGGAGGCGTGCGGGTCAGGCACCCCAGAACGTCGTAGTGCAGTGCGGATCTCTCTCATCACCCTAATATCACATCGGAAACAGAGCGCTCTGATCGGATCACCGAAGTTGAAGGCGATCATCGATGGTGGCAATCCACCAACCAACGGGTCGCTGGAGGTGTGACCAATCACAAAGACCTCAAGACCATGAGCACGTAATCAAATAAAGCAGGCTGAAGCCCCCGGGTACAAAGATTAATCGGCGTACACCCAGAATGTCTCATTCGTCGCCCGCGGAACCAAATCTCGCCTCACGTACCAACGAAGCTGGTCATGTTAATGAAGCTTACGCCGAGCCCCCAAATTTCACCATCAACTTTGTACTAGGAGGCCCATTCGATGATCATTACCTGGGCGAAGAAGCGTAGGCGGCAAGAATGCTCGCTACAGCCGCCGTGCCGGTAAATACCATCAATACCGTAGAGCGACGTCGGGTTCACCGATCGATGGCCCCATATCCTTTCCCTCCTATAAAGCCGACCCTGTCACTCCCCCATTATGATGCACTTATACTCACCTTATGCTAATCTTATTTTGATGTTACTGTGGTCCTTGTTGATCCGGAAAGTTAACGCAACAGAATGTTACACCTCCCACTTTTATATGTAAGGGAAAGTCCCGCCGCCATCTCGCCGGGCGCAGAGTCTTATCTGGATTCAATGGATCCACCACACTAACGGTAAGTGATATTGATCTTTCTGTAAAGGCGGGACTAGTAACTCAACAAAGTTGTTTTCAAAAGAAGCTGAAGATTGGGCCCATACACGTTATCGTATTCGAACCCGGCTACATACCACAGAAAGTAATCCCTCAACCTACCACCAAACTATCGCATCTCACCGTGATCCCGGCGTGTCAGCCTCCAAGGTAGCCAATTAGCTGCAACGTCGCATTATCGCTGTCACCCACGAGCCGAAAAGCGGTAAGGCCCCGATAGCTCGCTCCCGAAACCTCACGCCTTGTCATATACTAAAGCCTTCGTCCGTGCCACTTCCGTAAGATAGGAGCACCGCTATGCATCCCTTAACCATGCTCATGTCGACCGACAACAAAAAGTAACCTATAAAGCAATTTCTCCCGACCAAAGAAGAAAGGGTCGACCGCAGTACTAGCTAACTGATTCGCTTGGTCCATTCGATACGACGTATGCCCCCGCGGAACGCCCCACAAGCTGAACGTTTCTCCCATCCGCCGGGACCGTCGGCAGAAAGTACAACGCTTTCCATATCCGATAGCTATTAGATTATCCAAGCCGAGATAGATAACCTTTTGAAGGCTGGTTTTAACAGAGAAGTGAAATACCCGGAATGGCTTACTAACGTGGTGGTAGTCCCAAAGAAAGGAGGCAAATGGCGGGTATGCGTAGACTACACGGATCTTAACGACACGTGTCCTAAAGATATCTTCCCTTTGCCCCACATTGATCAGATTGTCGACACACCGGGCCTGGTAACGATGGTATGTTATCATTCTGTGACGCATTCTCTGGCTACCATCGATCCCCATGTACCCGCCCGATGCGTAGAAAACGCTCTTTCATCACCCCTCACTGCTAGCTTCCAACGCACGCCATTCGGGTTAAAGAATGCTCCGCCACCATCGGAGATTAGTACAAAGACACTTCACCTTCACTGCCAAGAAACTATGGAAGTATACATAGACGATATGCTGATAAAATCCAAGGAGCGGTCGGGACATGTTGCGCATTTTTGCAACTGCATTTCGACATCCTTAAAGGATCTATGGTAGAAACCTCAACCCTCAAAATGTACATTCTGGGCCGTGCCTGCCTCAGGATTCATGACGACCGTAGGATCGAGGCCAACCCCTCCCGCCTTAAAAGCCATCCCAGAGTCTCCGGCCTCAGCTCTAGAAAAGAGGTGCAAACGACTAATCCGACAATGCTTGGGACTCGCGATTCCCAATTCACGCAATCTTAAAGTCAAGCCACCGCCCTAAGAGAGTTAACGGCCTGATGCTAATGAAGAATGTGATCGGGCTTTTTATCCAGATCAAGTAGTATTTAGCCGAACCCTCGATTCTCAGTCCCTGACACTCCAGAAGACTCCCTTCATCTACTTGGCGCTTCGTGATACAACCGTCGCTAAGTCGCATTGCTCAAAGAGAATGCCAGAAACGAGGCATGTATTCTTCGGGCCGCCAGACCTTAGCCGATGTAGACCAGTACAACCGTCTTGAGCAAGCCTCCTTAGCCCTCCGGATAGCATCCAAGAAACTTCACCCTTACTTCCAAGCACATCCCATTGTTGTATTAACCGATCTCCCTCTCCAGAGCACTATACATAAGCCTGATTTATCGGGAAGAATGGCTCGTTGGGCAATCGAACTAAGCGAATACGGCATATAGTACATACGAGGCTTTCAAAAAAGGGACAGGTGGTGGCAGACTTCATAGCAGAACTCCCCTAGTCGGAAGCACGCCCGGACAGCTCGAATTGGTGGATACTTAACATTGATGGAGCGTCTAGACAAACCGAGGCGGGCATCGGCTTACAGTTAAGATCCCCATCCGGGGATAAGATTGAACAGGCAATCCAGCTCGGATTTGGTGCCTCTAACAATGAATCGGAGTACGAGGCTATCCTAGTCGGGCTTGAGCTAGCAGCCACCTTGTCTACCGACAAGCTCCTCATCCGAAGTGACTCGAGTCGGGTGCTCCGCAAGTTAATGAAGAATTCCACCCGAGACTCTAATACGCAAGTATGTGTCCCGGTGAAATACAGCTAGGAGCTTCTTCCCGCTTTGGAACCGAAGCACATTCTAGGGACCTTTAACGAAAGGGCGGATGCTCTTGGCCGGGCCGCCCCCGCACCACCGAATCCATATTTCTGCCATCTACTACAAAGCCTACTTTCACCGGGATCTCGCAGTCAAATCGCGGATGAGTAACCCCCTTCACATGGGATCCCACTGCTTATATCCCAAGATAGGCACCCCCGCCGAGAAAAATAAGGCCCATAAAGTTCAAGTCCGGCCAGATTCTCCTGGCTGACGGGGAACTATTCAAACGATCCGTAGCGCCAGACCGAATGCCCGACGCCCGAACGTGTTCCGCATGTGTTAGCAGAGCTGCATGAAGGAATATGTGGAAATCATCCTAGAGGTAGAACTTTCACCGCCCCATACTCATGGGGTACCATTGGCCAACCATGCGGGCCGATGTCGCTCAATTATACCAGGGAAAAGTGTGATCAGCCGCCAGCCGAATTCGCTCCGGCCCCGAAATCACCAATGCAAGATCCGATTCTACTCGGCGCCCTCGCCCTCGTCAATGGGGACTCCAGATAGTCGCAACCACCGCCTCACTTCCCGGCCCAAAAGAAGTTATTATTAGTGGACATTGACTATTTCAGTAAATGGATTGAGGTCGAAGAATTCTCCTCAATCAAATATAAGGATGTCACTCGCGCTTATTTAGAAGAATATCAGATAGTCGGTTCGCATCCCTAACAATCACCAGGTCGACAACTGGGCCTTTACCCGACACGGCCCATCGAAATTTCGTCAGAAATCAAGATAAAAATCTATACTCTACCCCACTCCAGATCCGCAGAGCAATGGTCTCTACGTGAAGCCTCAAACAAAAACCCCCGTTAACACCAAGAAGGCCGATTCGGGCCTAAATGCAAATGGGTAGATGAATTTCAAAGTACCTAAAGCCACGTAACTACCGCCCGCAAACCATCCCCTCGTTTGGTACTACTTATGGGATGGAAGCTATAATCCCTACTTAAATTGGCATGTCTCGGCCGTCCCCGACGCACATCCTCGAATAAATACAGATTTAATGGTCAAAGTCTAGGACACTCGAGCGCAAATCGAGAGTTAGCGCAATCCCGCATAACATCCTACCGCCGCCATGAAGCAAATTCTTAGAACAAAAGGGTCAAGCCTCGCACGCCCAAACCGTGGAATCGTCCCAAGAAAGAGTATTTGAGAATACGCCAGAGCCTAATGCGTGAAAGTTCCAACCCAACTGAAGGACCATATTCGTGACACGTGCCATTAATTCGATCATACGCATAAACAAACTTGGATCTGGCATTCTCGCATCGAATGTGAAACGCTACATGATCTGGGCAGGTATTATCAATAAAGAATGGATTCAATATATAGCGCATATGTCGCCTATTTTTCGTCGAATTAAAGTCCCGGATGGTGCAAAAATGACTATCCCGCCCTAAGTAGAGTAATATCTGGACCCCGTCAAATTAAAGTCTCTGGATGGAGCAAAAGACCTATCCCAGCCTGCTAGATAATATCTAACCGGTCAAATTAAAGTCCCGATGACGCAAAATGACCTATCCGCTCATAAATAATATCTAACCGGTCAAATTAAAGTCCGAAAGTAAGTGTAAAATTTACTCCACCGACTCGCTAGATAACACCCAACTAGTCAAATTAAAGTTCGGATGGCGTAAAAAATGACCTATCTCGCCCGCAGATAACATCTAAATCAGTCAAATTAAAGTCCTGTGGCGTAAAATGACCCTTTCGCTTAAGTTAGGAGCAACACTTAACTCGGTCAAATTAAACCCATGGCTGCAGTCAGACCTATTCGGCCCTGCTAGATAACATCTAACCCGGCGTCACTAGTTCTGGTGGCGTAAAATTTGACCGCCCCGGTCGCTTAAAAAACATCTAACTTATCGTACTTAAAGCCCAGATAGCACCCGGCAGAAGCCCTATCCTAATTTTTATGTTGGCAGCACCGATTAATAATGCCCGATAATAGCACAACCCTGCTGAAGATCCCAGCCAACATCAGGTCGAGATAACCGCCCCATCGATAATTGGCAACCTCTGACGGCCAACTGAAAGAAATTTTTTTTTCCAAAAAGCAAAAGATAAAATGTCTTTCAAAACATCAAGTTACAAAACTTAGAATAAAAACAAACAGCAATATAGTATGTTCCACTAAATAACGATTAACACTTTCTAATTTCTAGCTCCTCAGAACAACCTGGGTTCCTTTATCCAATCTAATCGATGGGTCTCTGGCGGAATATTCACTCCCTTCCTCAACACAACCGGAGATATTTGACCGGCAAATCTTCCTAGTAGTCTCAATGGGGCTCAAGCAAATGGGCAAGACGCACGAAGAGCTCTGTAGGCATCTAGGTTCATTAATACCCCGTGCTATTGAGCCCTATTTAGATAGGTTTTGAAGTGCTTTTTGCGCACTCAATCATGTCAATTAAGCCACTGAGGTGTTAAGGTCTTCTTTGTATCACTTATGCCGCTTAAAGCGCATTTTTGGTCGCTTTTGCGTTTTTGCATACTTTGAGAGTTCAATATCGGGAATATATGCTAATCCGCTGAAGACGAACCATTTATCGCCTTCAAACATCTCAAAATTCA